>JANAVB010019107.1:0-54077 GCA_029216955.1 Iris pallida | reverse complement strand
GATATCTAGACAAAACTCTCTTAAACTTTGTGTTGAACTTGTTCAACAACTTTACCCTCTTTTGTTGAACTTATTCAATAACTCATTGAGCACAATGAGATATCTCAAGAAGAACCTTTAGACCCTTTATATAGCTTGTCATGTGTCCACATATGGAAATCCAATTTTATGTAGGCTTAGCATATATTAGAAATCCATATATAAAAATATCTCTATATGAAAATCTAATCAAATATATGGTCGAAGTCAAAAATGGTCAAGGGCCTATTTCTAAGTTTTCTCTTCGTGGAGGTTATCCTGGAAGTGCCGCTTAGTGTGTCAAGAAAGCTCGAAAAATGTTAAGGATTTATGGGGATTAAACGGATTGCTTATGGATGGGGACAAATAGCTTTACTTTTCCACAGTTTTTTAATTTATCTCTTATTTTATTTGCCAAATAGACCATAACACAAACTAATTATTCTAATATTAACGCCAGAAGATGATGCACTTCTTGACAGTTTATCTAACATAAACGCAGGACCAGATCAGAGGATGGACGAGGTGGGCGACCACCCCTGGCCTCTCAATAGAAAAGGTCCCCAACCATGATCCAGGGTTACTTACTAGCCCAACTAACTCTTGCAATGGGAAGGCCCAAACAAGTTCTATACCCACTTAAGTAGTACTCCGTAGTAATGCTTTTAGTATGAACTTGGTTCAAAGAGGACCCACACCCACTTATACATAGTAAGATTTAGTAACCAAAATGACAATAACATGGTTCGAACCATAGATCAAGAAATCCATTGAGAGTGCTATTACCACGAGACCAACTAAGTTACTTTTTTCAAATATCTTTTATTATTCTAAGAATCGGTTTGTCCTTCTGTCTCAAAATGATCTTGTTTTTATTCGACTTATTTGACTGTTAGAAAAAAAAATCAGTAAGGTTACTCAACTAGTACATTTTATCATCTTAATTACTTTTAGAAGATTTTATTTGTTAAATTGGTTGATAAATTTGGTATACGAGAAAAAAAATCCATAAATTTCGTTTAGGAAAATTGGGTGTTTTCCATTTACTCATTCAAGAGGCCTCACTTTCAAATCCCGTCCTAGATCTCGAGAATTTTCAGATCGGCTCCCGCACAAACGAAAACATTTTTAGAGAAATTATTTAATGGGACTGACTCTCAACGTGACACTTGTGAGCCCCGAGTCACCTCTAATCGTATAATGGCATACCCTAAAATTATTTTTGAAGGAAAAAAAAGGAAAAGAAATAGTGTGTACCATGATACGATTGGAGGGGCTCCGAATTCACTAGTGCCACACATGATGAGCCAATGAATAATTTCTCCGTATCTCGAGTGCCATCATGTGGCACCGGATTGCCCAGAGCAAATTGATAAGATCTAGAATATGTGGCCCATAAAATGCTCACCGGATTGCCCAGAGCAAATTGATAAGATCTAGAACATGTGGCCCATAAAATGCTTCCTTCTTTGTATTGTAGCTATCGTTTCTCACGAGTAGACTTGTTAATGAAAGATGAGTACCAACATTGGTAGGGAGAAGGTTTGCTAATGAAATGTTTATTTCTTTATATGGACCCATTTCTCGCGGATTGTTAATGAAATGTTGATTTCATTTTTTTTCTGGAGAAGGCTTGTTAACAAAACGTTTCTTTCTTTATATGAACTCTCTTTTCTCGCAAGCAGAATTGTCGATGAAACGTTGTTTTCATTTGTGGGGAGAAGCATTCTTAATAAAATGCTTCTTACTGTATATGAATTCGTTTGTTGTAAGCAGGATTGCTAATGAAATGTTGTTTTCTTTCTGTTATAGTATTTCTTTCTTTATACCGATCCGTTGAAACGCCATTTTGAGTCCACGACCTCAATTCACAAAGCTCCTAGAGAAGGTGTCCATGACATTAACTGGGAGGTTGATACGAGGTCTTTGGACTCAATGTTGGTATTGTATGGATACTGACCGATCTGGTACGATGATCCAGCCTTAGTTGGTTGACTACATAGGCCGAATCCAATATGGATATCCGCCGATAAGTCGACACTCTTTAGGATTTTCATATGCCTTTTTTTTTTAATATATAGTTGCTCTCATACAGAGAGCCATAATTTTCTCTTTCACATAACTTGGTCTCCAAAACTCTCTTCCTCCTCTTCTCCATGTCTTGTGGGAGATTTGTTATAGGATGGAACATCCTCATTGTTCATTGTGGAACTCTTCGCGACTGGATCTATAGATGTTAACGATGGCCAAAACAGAAAATATAAATATCAAGGGTATATTTGTGACAATGATACAAATAACAAATATTATTCGATTACATTTCATACTAATCAAACATTTGAATGTAATTGATATTACAATAATACATGATTTTGATTACATTCTCCAACTAAACATGATAATGCGATTATTATTCTATTCTATTCTAATAAACTCGATTGCATTACAAACTCTGATTACGATTGCATTGTAGCAAACAAAACATACCCAAATTACAGCAAATGCAGCAGAAACGGGACCCAGACAACAAGCAGGACTGGTCGGTTGGCCGATCCTCTACGTCAAGGCGCTAGACCTGAACCTTCGAACTTGCTCTCAATAATCTTGTCGATACGTTGGGCCATATCGGGTGTTAGATGGTTCATCCAGTCTCCGACCACACCTCGCCTGAATAAACTGTTGTTGTCGACCGTTGTGCCAAAGAATGTTCGTTTTCCGACCTTGTTCACCTCCAAGTTGCTCAGCTTCTCGAACCCGCACGTCCCTACGATGTCCTCCACCACCCCGTTCGCCTGCTCCTCTTGCGTGAAGGGACACCCACGAACTCCGCAACCCTCTTCAGCTCCGCTGCAGGATCTTGCATTAGCTCCTCGTATCGCATGAACAGTACATTGCAGCCCCCTACTCGGAGGCTTGCCTTCCAGTAGCCTAACATGTGATCCCAGAAAGGTCCGGAGTGGGAACGCCCTTGGCAGAACCGGTCGAAGCCGATATCGAGAGGCAGAGGCTCCCGACCATTCTTGTTTCTGATTCTATTGATAAAGTGCCACAAGGACACGAAATTGTCCTTGGGATTACGGCATAGGTAGACTACTCGACATCCGGAGTCGACAACGGAATTGGGTAGGAAATGGAACGGGATATGTGTGGCCAGAAGCCTCGGGGAGGGTTTCGAGACCATTTCCGGGACTCTTACACCGTCTCCATTATACAACTCGCCTTCAAGGAAAGGAACACACTGGTGGGGGTTGAGGGTGGCCAAGTTGCCGGTAGGGGAGGGAGAAGAATTGCGATTGACGGTCGCGAAGAGTAGAGCCTTGAGCCACGTCGTTCCGGACTTGGGCAAGGTGGCCATGATGATGTCAGTAGGTCTGGCCTTGAATAGTTTCTGGACCATAATGGAGCCAACCATGGCGGGCATTGGTCGAAAGAAGCCATCGTGGAAGCGGAGGTCCATAAAGGAGCAGGCCTCGACGATCGGGAGGCTCGACACGAGGTCGCGACATTGTTGATATACTCTCTGGTGGCCTTCTTCCTCGTGCTCTTGCTCTGTTTGCAGAGGAGGCAGGTGGGATTGCTCCATGGAAGTGTACGTGGATGGTTTCAGAGAGAGAGAGAGAGAGAGAGAGAGAGAGAGAGAGAAACAAATTTATATTGACATTTCCACATTACAGCTTGAGTGGTTCATGTGTCAAGCATACAAGAAATTAACATACACACGAATTCCTATTATTGTTGATAATAATATTTTCTTTCTCGAAAGGTTGTACCAATGTTTTAAAACCGGACCGATGATCGAACTGAAAATTTATCAATTAGGTCGGTCCGTGGTCGAACCCTGATCGAACCGGTAAACTGATTTTTGTAATGTTTTTTTTATTAATACGAAGAAACAAAATATTTAGCTTTTCTTGAAATCTAAAGTGTCCGGCTATAAATACATTTATTTTGTGTCCATTTGGACATTTTTAGAGGTGTCCAATAGGTAGGATCGTGTCCAAGTGGAAAAACCTCCAATTTGGACACATGTATATTGTTTGTGTATTGATTTTGTGTTGTTCTTACATTAATTCCAGATTTTACTATATGTTTGGGAAGGTATTTTCAATGTATCATATTGTATCTTTTAGTTATATATATGTATATGTATATATGGATATATATATGTGTTACTCTATATATACATATATATGTATGTATATATATTGGGGCTTATATATATATGGATATATATTATGATATGTGGTGTGTCATGTGTGTACATTTTGTGTTTGGATGGGAGCACTAGTGGGTTCGGCCAAGTGGGAAGATTTTGTGTGTGTATGTGTTAGTTTAGAGGGGAGATTGAGTGGTTGAGTGTTTGTTTGTGAGAGATTTGAGAGGGGAATGAGTGTAGAGTATAGAGAGATGTGTGAGAGGTAGTAAGTGGTGTTAGGGGAGGGGAAACCACCCATTTTGCTGCTGTAAACAGCAGCTATACCAGACCCAAAACAGCCCCAACAGTCCACTTTTGGACTGTCCAAAAACACCCCATGGCTGTCCTCATTTACCCCTCAAAACAGTCCACTAATACACACTTTGAACCCCCAAACATAGCCCCTTGTATACCCTATACTTGGCTGTCCATACCACTCAAGAACAGCCCCCTAAAACCCATTCTTTGCTGTCCAAAAACACCCCTTGGCTGTCCTCAAAAACAGTCCACCAAACCACTTCAAATTAGTCCTTTAATGTCCCATTTAGTCCCCTTAAAACCCTCCAATATCAGCCCAATAAACTCCCTAAAACCTATCTTAACACCACTCATTTTCCAGCCACAATAACCACTTCAAATCAGTCCCAAACCACCTTCATTTCAGCCCCACTTGCCACACCAAATCAGTCCATATATTTACCTATGTGGGTGTGTGTAGTTGTGAGTTTGTGTGTGTGTGTGTGAGAAGCCTAGGAGTGTAGTCTAGTATCCTATAGTATAGCCTATATCTAAACTAGTAGGAAACCTATAGGAGAGACTTTTAGAGTGTAGTGTATCATGAGAATGAGTGGTGTAGATGAGTGTGGAAGAAAAGGGTAAAATTCATGATATAGAATAGGGTAATAGGGTAAATCTGCACCCCGTATCCTAACATGGTCTAGATACTTAGGATACCCAAATTTCTTGGTAGGTAAACCTTAGATAGGTTGATATCTAGCTACCCTAAGGAGTCTAGGCTAGTACCATGGGTATTTACGGGGTTTCCTTGGGTTTGGACAAGGTATCGGGATTTACCTTAGAAGGGTAAATGCTAGTTTTGCCTAGGAATAGGGTATTTGTGTTAGAAGCCTAAGATAGAGTTAGAACTTGATTTCCGTGGTTGGTAATGATCAAATATGGTACTCTAAGACTAGTTTTGACGTCGGTTGACCTTTTTGACCAAAAGTCAACAAAAGTCAACCGAGAGTCAAACTTAGCCTTTAAGCGACCCGATTTGACCGAAACCAACCCAGAGTTGACCAGTTGACTGAAAGTCAATAGTTGGTCAACATTGGACTAGTTTGACCTAGGGTTGACCTAGAGTTGACCAGAGTTGACCAGAGTTGACTAGAGTTGACTGTTTGACCAAAAGTTAACTGTAAGTCAACCTTTGATCCCGATTGACCTAGTTTGACTTGGATTGACTTCCAGTGACCTAGTATGAACCCGTATGACCTAGTATGACCCAGTTTGACCTAGATTGACCTAGTATTGACTTAGACTTGCATTCATGGCTTGTATTAGCTTCTTTTTTTCAGTATTTAGCCATGTTTGACTCATAGTATCTTATTTTAGGTCTGTGATCACTCTGAGCGTCTGTTCACCCTATCAGCTCAGGACCACAGGCGAGTACATTCACTGATTGTTTTATTGTCTTGATATCTGCTATATCTGATTCAGTTGTAGTGTCTTACTTGATTATCAGACACGATATTTCACGGACTAGTATATGTCGGATCCTGTCATGAGATGTTGTTCCCGGATTACTTGGTATATTGGTACATGACTCGATTTGTTACTTGTACTTATATAGACATGGACTTGGGAGTGGGCTGATCACCTGCTCTTAAACCTCGTGTCATGACGTGTTATGACCGGATCTTTTATACTATTCGGGGATGGGGAGTTATTAGTGGTTGTGTGATCAAAATACCCACTTGTTGTTTCACACTTGTACTCGACACTTGTTCATAGCTACTTGAACTTTCCATGGTGACCGGCCATATCTTCACACTTGTTGTTTCACACTTGTTATTTGTTCGTAGCCGATCAGATGGAAAGCTTGAACATGTTTCCCAAACCGATCACATGACGCACTAATAATTCAAGGCACCTTTTCATATTTATTTATCCTAGGAGGCTAAGTTCTGTTCGGGAGAAGAGTTACAACCCCGGTCCTTGTTTGGTTTAAGGGTTGTAACTCGGCTCCCGGATAGTTCCTAAGCAATCCTACATACATATTGTTGTTCTATTCAGTACTCACACCTATTATACATTTCCTGCTGGTTTTACCCAGTACTTTACATATTCTTGTCTTGTATTTCATTATACTGTCTCTTATAGCTTTTGTCAATTCATATGGAACTGCTGTTGGTGTTTGTACTTGCTCATTTTTCTGACAGGATACCGTTGACAAATTTTACAGATGACTCTGAGACTGACTGCCCGACCTACTATGGGGTTGAGTCTGATGGACTAGATTTAGACCGTGGCTTATTGGTAGAGCCACTGGACTTTGCTCACCCTGAGTAGCCTAGTTTAGTTAGGTTTGCCTGGCCTGCGAGCCAGCTAGTACATTTCAGTTTGTAGTATCTTTATACTTATATTATCTGAGACTCTGGATATTTGTGTTTGCTCTGACTTGTGGATTTTGGACTCGTTTTCTGTTTTATCTATCGTATTTCCTTTTCCGTACTATCTATCTTAGTTTGATATATGTGATTGAGACTGTATTGCTATGTCACCTCCATTCGGAGAGTATATACTGTACAGGTACATTTATCTGTTTTAGTCGTAGTATTTACAGACCCTATATACAGCGTTCTACCGCCGGTACTGCGGCGTAGGCTGGACGTAACCACGTACTCGTGCCCCTCTTCAGGGTGCGGGTCGTGACACTGGTCGAATGCACACTATAGCATACATCAAGATGCCAGTAACTTTTATAGCATGTTTGAAGGTGATAGGCTCACCATCCTCCATTGGTAGTCATATGCCATCATATTTAAATGTCCATAGTGCTTCACCGGTTCATCAAATCCATACATATGCACTGGCTAGACCAGTCTTCTTGGCCTAGTGGTGACCAAGAAATCTTGTTGCAGGTGCTGCTCTTCTTCTGGTTTTTGCTCTTTGTGGGGCTTGATGAACATCTTCAAAAAACTTTACCTCATCTGATGCATCCTCAGATGACTCAATCTCAACAATTTAAGATTTTGTAGCTACCCCACCATCCTGATTGGGCTCAATCTTCTTACTTGAAGCCAATACTGAAGACTCGTCGAAAGTGACATCCCTACTGATCAATAACTTATTATCCTCCAGGCAGTACAGACGGTATCATTTTACTTCTTGTGCATATTCCAAGAAAATAGCTTTCTTGGCTCTTAGATCCAATTTACTCATGTTGATATGAGCGTAAGCTTTACGTCCAAGCACGCACAAAGTGTTGTTATCTGCTGGTTTGTCGGTCATCTTCTCATATGGAGTCTTACAACCTATAGCTAGAGTTGGTGATCCAAGTACCGCGCCATATGTGTATAGCATCTGCCCACAATTCCTTGCCAAAATCGGCATTAGAGAGTATATATCTTACTTTCTCAAGCAAGGTTGGGTTCATTCTCTCTGTTAACCCATCCTCCTGCAGTATGTTCCTGATAGTGTAATATCGCATGATACTTTCTTGGGCACATAAATCTTTAAAAGGTCCATAGATATATTCAGTGCCATTATCAGACCTTAATGTTTTTACCTTTCTGTCCATTCTGTTCTCCACCATTGTTTTCTATTGCTTGAACTTTTTAAACACTTGATCATTAGTTTTGATGAAGTATAGCCAAACATAACGTGTATAATCATCAATAAAAGTAATACCTTGCTCCCTTCTTGGAAGGAATCCTTCTAGGTCCTCATACATCTATATGCACATAGTCGAGAATACCTCTTGTATTTTGCTTGCTTGTACTGAAGGTCACCCTGTGTTGCTTGCCACAAACACAATGCTCACAGAAAGCCAAACTTGACTTCTTCAAGTTCTTCATTAACCCCTGTTTGCTCAGTAAGGACAAACTTTTCTCACTCATATATATGTCCAAGCCGCATATGCCAAAGATGCGTGCTATCATATGAATTAGATGTACGGACTGCTAAAGTCCTAGTCACAGCGCTTCCTAATAAGATATAAAGGTTACCTTGTCGGTGACATTTCATACAACCAGAGAACCACAAACAACCCGCAAGACTCCACCCTCGGCAACAAACTTGTTACATTTCAAGTCAAGCGTACCAAAAGAAATTAATAAGATTTTTTTGAGGTCGAGAACATGTCTGAGATCAGCCAAATTTTGCACAATTCCATATTGCATTTTCATCTTGATAGACCCAATTCCAACAGCTCGATATGCGTTGTCGTTGCTCACCAACACAAAACCACCAATTGTCGCCTTGTAGGAAGAAAATCACTTCCTCTCTGGACACATATGGTACGAGCATCATGTTCGAGAATCCAACGGTCACTCATGTTGTCATATGCCAACAAAAAAAGACCCCGTCACTGTCGGCTTCTGAAGCACAGTTTGCTTTATCACCTTCTCTCTCTGTCTTATTCTCTTTTTTCGGTCTTCTTATTTGGACGAGGACACTTATTTGCATAATATCAATTCTCATTGCAGTTGAAGCACTTCACCTTCTTAATAGGTGTATTGGACTTGGATCTTGACCCTCTGCTAAAGATGCTATATTGTTTGTCCTTCCTCTTGTCGTCAAACCTTGGGCTTGGTCTCCACCATTTTCGTCATTAAAAGCCAACCTTTGCACCTCATTAGACAATAAGACAATCGTAGCCTTTTCTAAGAAAATTGAGTCCTTTTCGTATAGTAATGTTTGAATAAGATTCTCATGAGAATCAGGCAAAGAAAATAATAGGGTTAGCGCCAAACAATATCATGTATGTCAACATCATTCAAGTCAGAAATAATTCAACTGAATTTTGAGATATGATCTAGAATTGACGTACCTTCCTCCATCATTAGTCTGTAGAGCGACTTTAACATAGTGAAAATAAATCCAATAAATCAGAAAATACCTCAGAAAAATTCACAACCGCGAAGACAAAAAATTACGTGGTTCGGCCAAGATGCACACTTCCACGGACGAGGGTGATTCAGTTCCACTATGAACAAGAGAATGAATTACAATAACTCTCTTAACACTTCTCTCCTTACTCACAAGAACTCTCTACCACAAAGATTAGGAAGAAGACAAAACTCTCTAGAACTTTTGTGTTGAACTTATTCAACAACTTTAGCTCTCTTCCGCTGAGCTTATTCAACAACTTTCATTGAGCACAATAAGATATATAGACAAAACTCTCCTAAACTTTTGTGTTGAACTTATTCAACAACTTTACCTCTCTTTTCTTGAACTTATTCAACAATTTTCATTGAGCACAATGAGATATCTCAAGAAGAACCTTTAGCCCCCTTTATATAGCATGTCATGTGTCCACATATGGAAATCCAATCTTATGTAGACTTAGCATATATTAGAAATCTATATATGAAAATATCTCATATATGGAAATCTAATCAAATATATGGTCGAAGTCAAAAATGGTCAAGGGCCTATTTCTAAGTTTTCTCTTCGTGGAGGTTATCCTGGAAGTGCCGCTTAGTGTGTCAAGAAAGCTCGAAAAATGTTAAGGATTGATGGGGATTAAACGGATTGCTTATGGATGGGGACTAAATAGTTTTTACTTTTCCATAGTTTTTAATTTATCTCTTATTTTTATTTGCCAAATAAACCATAACACAAACTAATTATTCTAATATTAACGCCACAAGATGATGCACTTCTTGACAGTTTATCTATCATAAAGGCAGGGCCGGATCAGAGGATGGACGAGATGGGCGACCGCCCCTAGCCCCTCAATAGAAAAGGTCCCCAACCATGATCCATGGTTATTTACTAGCCCAACTAACTCTTGCAATGGGAAGGCCCAAACAAGTTTTAGACCCACTTAAGTAGTACTTCGTAGTAATGCTTTTAGTATGAAGTTGGTTCAAAGAGGACCCACACCCACTTATACATAGTAAGCTTTAGTAACCAAAATGGCAATAACATGGTTCGAACCATAGATCAAGAAATCCATTGAGAGAGCTATTACCACGAGACCTACTAAGTTACTTTTTTTTCCAAATATCTTTTATTATTCTAAGAATCGGTTTGTCCTTCTGTCTCAAAATGATCTTGTTTTTATTCGACTTATTTGAGTGTTAGAAAAAAAAATCAGTAAGGTTACTCAACAAGTACATTTTTATCGTCTTAATTACTTTTTAGAAGATTTTATTTGTTAAATTGGTTGATAAATTTGGTATACGAGAAAAAAAAATCCATAAATTTTGTTTAGGACAATTGGGTGTTTTTTATTTACCCATTCAAGAGGCCTCACTTTCAAATTCCAGCCTAGGTCCTGAGAATTTTCAGATCGGCCCCCGCACAAACGAAAACATTTTAGAGAAATTATTTAATGGGACTGACTCTCAACGTGATACTAGTGAGCTCCGAGTCACCTCTAATAGTATAATGGCGTACCACTAAAATTATTTTTGAAGGAAAAAAAAAGGAAAAAGAAATAGTGTGTACCATGATACTATTGGAGGGCTCAGAATTCACTAGTGCCACACATGATGAGCCAATGAATAATTTCTCCGTATCTCGAGTGCCATCATGTGGCACCGGATTGCCCAGAGTAAATTGATAAGATCTAGAATATGTGGCCCATAAAATGCTCACCGGATTGCCCAGAGCAAATTGATAAGATCTAGAATATGTGGCCCATAAAATGCTCACCGGATTGCCCAGAGCAAATTGATAAGATCTAGAACATGTGGGCCATAAAATGCCTCCTTCTTTGTATTGTAGCTACTCGTTTCTAACGAGTAGACTTGTCAATGAAAGATGAGTACCAACATTGGTAGGGAGAAGGTTTGCTAATGAAATGTTTCTTTCTTTATATGGACCCATTTCTCGCGGATTGTTAATGAAATGTTGATTTCATTTTTTTCTGGAGAAGGCTTGTTAACAAAACGTTTCTTTCTTTATATGAACTCTCTTTTCTCGCAAGCAGAATTGTCGATGAAACGTTGTTTTCATTTGTGGGGAGAAGAATTCTTAATGAAATGTTTCTTACTGTATATGAATTCGTTTGTTGTAAGCAGGATTGCTAATGAAATGTTGTTTTCTTTCTGTAATAGTATTTCTTTCTTTATACCGATCCGTTGAAACGCCATTTTGAGTCCACGACCTCAATTCACAAAGCTCCTAGAGAAGGTGTCCATGACATTGACTGGGAGGTTTATACGAGGTCTTTGGACTCAATCTTGGTATTGTATCGAAACCAACCGATCTGGTACGATGATCCAGCCTTAGTTGGTTGACTACATAGGCCGAATCCAATATGGATATCGGCCGACAAGTCAGCACACTCTTTAGGATTTTCATATGCCTTTTCTTTTCTTTTTTAATATATAGTAGCTCTCATACAGAGAGCCATAATTTTCTCTTTCACATAACTTTGTCTCAAAAAACTCTCTTCCTCCTCCTCTTCTCCATGTCTTGTGGGAGATTTGTTATAGGATGGAACATCCTCATTGTTCATTGTGGAACTCTTCGCGACTGGATCTATAGATGGTAATAATGGCCAAAACAGAAAATATAAATATCAAGGATATATTTGTGACAATGAAACAAATAACAAGTATTATTCGATTACATTTCATACTAATTAAACATTTGAATGTAATTGATATTACAATAATATATGATTTTAATTACATGCTCCAACTAAACATGATAATGCGATTATTATTCTATTCAATTATAAACTCGATTACATTACAAACTCTGACTACGATTGCATTGTAGTAAACAAAACACACCCAAATTACATTGAAGTAAACAAAACACACCCAAATTACAGCAAATGCATGCAGCAGAAACGGGTCCCAGACAACAAGCAGGACAGTCTGGACTCGTCAGTTGGCCGATCCTCTACGTCAGGGTGCTAGACCTGAACCTTCAAATTTGCTCTCAATAATCTTGTCGATACGTTGGGCCATGTCGGGTGTTAGATGGTTCATCCAGTCTCCAACCGCACCTCGCCTGAAAAAACTGTCGTTGTCGACCTTTACACGCAAAATTGTTTGTTTCCCGACCTTGTTCACCTCCAAGCTGCTCAGCTTCTCGAACCCGCATGTCTCTACGATGTCCTCTAACACCCCGTTCGCCTGCTCCTCCTGCGTGAAGGGGCACCCCACGAACTCCGCAAGCCTCTTCAGCTCCGCCGTAGGATCTTTCATCAACTCCTCGTACCTCATGAACAGGACATTGCATCCCCCTACTTGGAGGCTTGCCTTCCAGTAGCCTAACATGTGATCCCAGAAAGGTCCGGAGTGGGAACGCCCTTGGCAGAACCGGTCGAAGCCGACCTCGAGAGGCAGAGGCTCTCGACCATTCTTCTTTCTGAGTTTTCCGATATAGTGCCATAAGGACACGAAGTTGTCCTTGGGGTTGCGGCATAGGTAGACGACTCGACATCCGGAGTCGACAACAGAGTTGGTGTTAGTCCCGGGGCTTGATCAAAGATGGAAAAACTGATGCAATCGAGATCTGAGATGTCACACAAAAACTTTGCAGTGATCAAACTCAAGATCTACGATGGTACAATAAAATAATTAGCCAAATTACAATCTGAAGGAGGAAAATAGAGAAGAGAAGATCTCTCGTTCTTCCTTGCAAACGTGTTGCAATTGGGACAGAACGAGTTACAATAATCTGAAGGAAGATTAGATGAAGAACAGTTGCTGGGATGTCAAAACATCGTTGCTCAAAGCAAGATTCGCCCCACAAGATCTGCTTCCAGGAACCAGCAAGTTTGAAGAACTTGTGGAACGCTCGAAGTCACCTCTGTTCTGACTCCTCGGATGGACTTGCAATGGCAGCAACAACTCTCTCTCTCTTTCTCCTTTTCTGACTTGTAATTTTCGTAGTTGTCACAAAGGAGGCCAGAAGAGAGTATTTATAGAGAGAGGGTGGAAACCCTAGCCGCCTCTTCAGTTATGGAAAGATTGAATCAAATCCCAAAAGATAGCAACGAGATTTAATTCAAATCCCACAAAATTAATTCAAATCCCATAAAGATAGGATCTGAATTAATTCAAATCCCACAAAGATAGGATCTAATTTAATCGTATTGATTCAGCCTTTCCATAACTGATTTGTAATCTGCACAGTCAGTGGATCCCTCCATGCGGCAGCAGCAGCAGCCTGGCCGCATGAGCCTAATGGCCACATGGACCGCATGAGCCGCATGGACCGCATGAGCCGCATGGACCGCATGGGCCGCATAAGCCGCATGGACCGCATGTGCCGCATGAGCCGCATGTGCCGCATGAGCCGCATGGCCGCATGAGCCGCATGAGGCCGCATATGAGCCGCATGCCACATAAGACCGCATGGCCGCATATGAGCCGCATAAAGACCGCATGACTGCTGACGTGCTAAGTACAAAGTGTGCCAACAAAACGCCACATTACGCCTCATGAGCCCATGAGCCCGAGTCCGAGTCCGAGTCTGAGTCGCTAAGCCCCTTTGGGACTTAGCTCCAAATGGAATTAATCCAAGAGAATGACAAAAGCATTAATGCTTAATCCTTGGAGCCTTATTCTTACCTCCTTGTAAAATCACCCACATGGTTTCCTCCTTAGGGTCACCACCCCATGTGCATCTCTCAACAACACACCCAATTATATATGTTGAGATAACTCATGGTGCATTTCCGATGTGGGACTAAAATTTATAAGGCATGTTGAGAGCAAGCTCTCTCCATGTAAAGAAAGCACCAACAATCCCCCACATATCACAACATATATGTGTCCAGGGTTGAGCGTTCCCCACAGTAACTGTCCATTTTGCATTAGGATAGATGTCGCTGACGACTTGAATCTTCCCGCATGGATTAAATAACAATGTGATACAAGAATGGACTACGCCTTGAATTCTGCACCACAATTGTAATTCTTTCCACTCACAAAGTGTAGTTACGTGTGCTTCTGGCTGCACATTAAAGGCCCTGTGCCAGCCTGGTTTCAGTGTATAATTTTGGGCGTCTACAAGTTTACCCTCAAGAGACGGCCTGATATCTCTTTCCATACACTATAGGTGAGTTCTTTATTAAAGAGATATGGCATGAAGCCTTGCGTTTCCTTGCGGTGCTACGCCGCTATGACATGGCCTGAAGCCGAGGCATTACCCCTATATGGGAACCTCATTGTAGTGTCATACTACTGTAGCATGAGGTCACAAGCCTCTTTGTAGTGCCAAACTACCCAGCATGAAGCCTAAGGCTTCCTTGCGGTGTTACGCCGCAACGACATGGCTTGCAATGCCGAGGCTTTACCCCTACCTGGGTACCTCATCGTGGTGTCGTGCCACTGTAACATGGGGCCATCCTCCCCTTTGTAGTGCTGTCTACAACTCTTTAATTACGTCATACAACATTAGGCTACCTGCCTATTTGCGGTGCTACGCCGCTGTGACTTGGCTTGCAAAGCCGAGGCATTACCCCTACCTGGGAACCTCATGGTGGAGTCACCCCAATGTAGCATGGAGTTTCACTCCTTGTAGTGCTGCTCTACCGTGCTTCCTGTAAAGCACACCAGGCATTCACTCTGCCTGAGAACTCATTAAGGCGTTTAAGCCAACCTTCCACAGGATCTGTTTTTTTCTGCAGAAAAATACATAGTAGACAACAGTGGTTATGGGTCCGTATCCCTTCCATGTTCCAGAGAATAAGTACCCACTGTTACCTGATAGTTTCCCAGTCAGTGATCCTCCTTTGAACCAAAAGTTAGATGCCTAGTAGATTTCTCTTTGAACTAATAGCATAAAACTTTATGGTAGGATTACAAAGACACTATCAGAATGCCTTCAAGCCCATTTTACAAGCTGTGTCATCGACCAACTGGTGCTTGAGGCCCTTTATGAACGGATCTGCCAGGTTCTCCTGACTCCGAACATCAACCACTGCAATTACACCTCTTTTAATAAGATCGTGTACTGCCCTGTGCTTCAACCGCACAGTCCTCTTCTTCCCGTTGAAGAGGTCATTTGATGCCACCGCCGCAGTCGCCTGGTTGTCACAGTATATCGGTATCGCCGGTATCTGAGCCCTAACCACTGGAAGATCATACATGAGCTCCCGAAGCCATTCTGCTTCATCTGCTACAGTTTCAAGTGCATAGAATTCAGATTCCATGGAGGAACGAGAGAGTATAGTCTGCTTCTTCGACTTCCACGATATAGCAGCTCCACCCAAGGAAAAGACATATCCACCTGTGGATCTCTCGCTTTCCACCTCTGAACACCAGCTAGCATCACTGAAGCCTTCCACTACTGTCGGATACCCGTTGTAGTGCAGTGCATATGTCTGAGTTTTCTTTAGATATCTCATCACCCGCTTCACAACTTTCCAGTGCTCAACCCCTGGGTTGCTTGTGAACCGACTCAGCATTTCCACGGCGAAAGCTATGTCAGGCCTTGTGGCAGTGGTTGCGTACATCAAACTTCCGATAACGCTAGAATACTCCAGCTGCCTGACGCTTTCCCTTGAATTTGGCTTCAGCTTCTGATCACACCTGTATAGCGTATCGATCCCTGGAAGATCCTTATACCCATAGCGTGTGAGCATCTTCTCAATGTAGTGAGATTGTGACAGCACTACTTCAGTGTCTGTCCTGATGATCTTTATGCCCAAGATGACATCTGCATCCCCCAAGTCCTTCATACTGAACTTGGTTGAGAGGAACTTCTTTGTCTCTGTGACACAGCCTATATTCGTACCTAGGATTAGCATGTCGTCCACGTACAGACAAACGATGACTCCTCTTCCATCAGCAAACTTTATGTAAACACATTTGTCCGTCTCGCTGACTCTGTAGCCGTTTGACCTAGTAACTTTGTCAAACTTCTCATGCCACATCTTGGGAGCTTGCTTCAAACCATACAATGATTTCACCAACTTGCAAACTTTATCTTCAAGACCTTTGATGAAAAATCCATCTGGCTATTGCACGTAAATCTCTTCGGTCAGCTCCCCATTCAGGAATGCGGTCTTTACATCCATCTGATGTATTACCAACTTATGTATAGCTGTTAGAGCGATTAACATCCTGATGGTGGTCATCTGGGATACTGGAGTGTACGTGTCAAAGTAGTCTATCCCCTGTTTCTGAGAAAATCCCTTGGCTACCAGCCTGGCCTTGAACTTGTCAATACTTCCATCTGCCTTCATCTTCTTCTTGAAGATCCATTTACATCCGATGGACTTTTCTCCTTCAGGTAGATCTACCAACACCCATGTGTTATTGGAGGTGATAGAGTCAAACTCGTCATTCACTGCCTCCTTCCAGAAGATAGCATCTCTGGTCTTCATCGCCTCATCATAGGTAAGCGGATCTGCTTCCACATGATAGGTGACAAAGTCCTCTCCGAAATCTTTCGGTCTCCTCGCTCGCTTAGCTGACGACTCTGCGAGTTCTGGTACAAAAGTTGTTTCTTCAACAATAGCTTCTTCTTGGACTACTGGCCCATATGAGATTTCAGTCTCATTTGCACCTATATCATTTTCCGGAATGTCCGAAAGAATAATGTTTTTGTCTTTTGTAAACTTGTCTTCAAAGTATTCAGCATCGTGAGATTCGATGATATGATTTGACTCAATATCAAGAAATCTCCGAGCATCACTCTTCTCGGCATACCCCAAGAAGATCGCCTTCGTAGTCCTTGTCCCTAGCTTCTGAATCTTCAGATCTGGGAGCTTCACATACGCCAGACACCCCCACACTCGAATGACATTTAAGTTTGGTCTGACTTTGAACCAGAGTTCATGAGGAGTTACGCCCGAAGTTGCATACGGCACTCTATTTAGAATAAAAGTGGCCGTCAATGCAGCTTCTCCCAAGTAGCATTTAGGAAGACCCGCGGTTAGAAGCATTGAGTTCATCATTTCTGTCAACGTTTTGTTCTTCCTCTCCGCTACTCCGTTGGATTGAGGAGAGTATGGAGCAGTAGTCTCGTATATGATTCCATGTTCTTTGCAGAATGATGCGAATTCATGAGACCTGTACTCCCCACCTCGATCACTTCTTAACCTCTTGAGTTATTGTCCAGTCTGCCGTTCAGCTTCGGCCCTGAACTCTCTGAACTTCTCGAAGGCTACGTCTTTAGACTTGAGCAAGTAGACGAACGCGTATTTTGAGAAGTCGTCGATGAAGGTTATGAAATACTTCATCCCGGCCTTCGTGGAGAAATGTTTGAAGTCACAGATATCGGAGTGCACCAACTCCAGAAGATCTGTACTTCGATTGACCCGATGAAAGGGTTTCCTAGTGATCTTCGTCTGAGCACACACCTCACACTTCTCCACGTTACCCCCATATTTGGAGATAAGTCCTAGACTAGACATTTTGTTAATTCTTTTACAATGAACATGTCCTAGTCTATTATGCCACAACTCAAGAGAATAATCAGAAAATGCAACTGCATTAATGTCTTCAAACTGGTTAACAAGCTGAATTTTAAATATTCCTTCGGTTTGATAAGCCTTTCCGAAGTATGTTCCTTTCTTGGACACCACCATCTGACCAGCATTGAGGTCCATCCTCAAGCCTGCGTTGCAGAGCAGGCTCCCAGAGATCAGGTTCTTGGCAATCGCCGGAACATGCTTCACACCTTGAAGCGTCAGAGTGTTCCCAGAAGTGAGTTTCAGTTCCACGGTCCCGATCCCCAGAACTTTAGCTTGGGCCTGGTTCGCCATGACAACCTTCTCAGATATCGGCTGGTACGTGACGAACCATTCCTTACCTGAACAGACATGGCAAGTCGCTCCAGTGTCTATCCACCAGTCAGAGTCAACCCCCACAGTTGCGACCTGTCCGATCATAGCAACAATGTTAGAAACCAATGAAACCTTATTAGGCTCACCTTTCTCTGATTGTTTAGGCTTAGATCTGCATTCACTCTTGTAGTGGCCTTTCTTGCCACAATTGTAACAAGTCACGTGGGATTTGGTCTTCTGTTGCTTGAAAGAAGGACCCTTCACTTTTAGATTAGTGAAGTCCTTCTTCTTGGGATGAGAAGCCGCCTGCTTCCCCTTGGAATCTCTCGTCTGCACAAGATTGGCTTTAGCCAACTGTTTGGACAGAGTGTCCACCTTCTGTTGGGAACGCATCTCCTCCTCAACATGGATCTCTTACAGTAGATCTCCCAAGCTAATATCTAGCTTCTTTCTGTGCATCCTTGCATAGAAGGTACTCCATCCAGCAGGAAGTTTTGAGATGATCCCTCCGACGACAAACTTGTCGGAAAGGGGCATCTCTTCGTCTTCCAGTTTCTGATGCAGCTTCAGAAATTCCTTCACCTGTGGCAGCATGGACTTTTCGTCCTCAAAGAGCAATTTGTGATATTTTTCAACCATAAACATTTTACTCCTGTTCTTGTCTTCTTCATACAGATTTTCCACAGACTCCCATATGTCTCTGGCAAGTTCCTTCTTCGAGTAGGATTCTGCCAGGGAGTCCTCCATAGCATTCAGGATGAGAAGCCGGCAGATGCTATTTTCCCTTCTCCACTTGGCCTGGAGTTTGGTAGCCGCGTTGATTGCGGCAGTAGATCCAGTGTCTGGAACAGAGGGTTCTTCCTCTAACAGAACATGATCAACGTCTTTCAGTTGAAGAGTTAGGTAAACCTTTCTCTTCCAGACTTGATAGTGCTCTCCATCGAACTTTTCCAACTTGCAGAAGTCCGATTGGAGGAGCGAAGCATTAATGTTTTCCATCTACACGGATCTTGCTTTGAGATTGTTAGTCCCGGGGCTTGATCAAAAATGGAAAAACTGATGCAATCAAGATCTGAGATGTCACACAAAAACTTTGCAGTGATCAAACTCAAGATCTACGATGGTACAATAAAACAAATAGCCAAATTACAATCTGAAGGAGGGAAATAGAGAAGAGAAGATCTCTCGTTCTTCCTTGCAAACGTGTTGCAATTGGGACAGAACGAGTTACAATAATCTGAAGGAAGATTAGATGAAGAACAGTTGCTGGGGTGTCAAAACACCGTTGCTCAAAGCAAGATTTGCCCCACACGATCTGCTTCCAGGAACCAGCAAGTTTGAAGAACTTGTGGAACGCTCGAAGTCACCTCTGTTCTGACTCCTCGGATAGACTTGCAATGGCAGCAGCAACTCTCTCTCTTTCTTCTTTTCTGACTTGTAATTTTCGTAGTTGTCACAAAGGAGGCCAGAAGAGAGTATTTATAGAGAGAGGGTGGAAACCCTAGCCGCCTCTTCAGTTATAGAAAGATTGAATCAAATCCCAAAAGATAGCAACGAGATTTAATTCAAATCCTACGAAATTAATTCAAATCCCACAAAGATAGGATCTGAATTAATTCAAATCCCACAAAGATAGGATCTAATTTAATCGCATTGATTTAGCCTTTCCATAACTGATTTGTAATCTGCACAGTCAGCGGATCCCTCCATGCGGCAGCAGCAGCAGCCTGGCCGCATGAGCCTAATGGCCGCACATGCCGCATAAGACCGCATGGCCGCATATGAGCCGCATAAAGACCGCATGACTGCTGACGTGCTAAGTGCAAAGTGCGCCAACAAAATGCCACATTACGCCTCATGAGCCCATGAGCCCGAGTCCGAGTCCGAGTCGCTAAGCCCCTTTGGGGCTTAGCGACAAATAGAATTAATCCAAGAGAATGACAAAAGCATTAATGCTTAATCCTTGGAGCCTTATTCTTACCTCCTTGTAAAATCACCCACGTGGTTTCCTCCTTAGGGTCACCACCCCATGTGCATCTCTCAACAACACACCCAAGTATATATGTTGAGATAACTCATGGTGCATTTCCGATGTGGGACTAAAATTTATAAGGCATGTTGAGAGCAAGCTCTCTCCATGTAAAGAAAGCACCAACAGTTGGGTAGGAAATGGAACGGGGTATGCGTGGCCAGAAGCCTCGGGGAGGGTATCGAGTCCATGTCCGGGACTCTTGCATCGTCTCCATTATACAACTCGCCTTCAAGGAAAGGAACGCACTGGTGGGGGTTGAGTGTGGCCAAGTTGCCGGTAGAGGAGGGAGAAGAATTGCGGTTGACGGTCGCGAAGAGTAGAGCCTTCAGCCATGTTGTTCCGGACTTGGGCAAGGTGGCCATGATGATGTCAGTAGGTCTGGCCTCAAATAGTTTCTGTACAATCATGGAGCCAACCATGGCGGACATTGGTCGAAAGAAGCCGCTGTGGAAGCGGAGGTCCATAAAGGAGCACCCCTCGACGACCGGGAGGCTCGACACGAGGTCGCGGCAATGCTGGTGTACTATCTGGTGGCCTTCTTCCTCGTGCTCTTGCTCTGTTTGCAGAGGAGGCAGGTGGGATTGCTCCATGGAAGTGTGGAAGCTGGTATCTTGCATGACGTCGATGATGGGTCAGCATACAACAAAGAGTATTCGTACCTCCAAAATGTCCCTCCAATACATCCCTCCTTATGTGGCAGCTGACGTGGCATGTAAATAATATTATGTGTCATCTGACATGACCGATGACATGGCAAATTTTAACGCAAAAAGTTAATTACCCAATTTTTTCCATATTAATTTAATATTAATATTAATTAATGTTAATATTAATGTTAATTTAATGTTAATTTTAATTAATATTAATATTAATATTAATTAATGTTAATGTTAATTTTAATATTAATTAGTTAATGTTATGTTAATATTAATATTATTGTTAATGTTAACGATAATATTAATTTTAATGTTAATGTTAATGTCAATGTTAACATTAATTTTAATGTTAATTTTAATTTTAATTTTAATTTTAAAATTTGCCACATCAGCTGCCACATCAACATATCACGTCAGCTGCCACGTAAGGAGGGACGGTTTGGAGGTACAAATAGAATTTTTCTACAACAAATTAGAATAATGTTATTTGTATCTCCAAATTATACCTCCAAACCATCCCTTCTCACGTGGCAGCTGATGTGATATGTTGATGTGACAACTGACGTGGAAAAAATTAAAATTAACATTAAAATTAATGTAAACATTAACATTAACATTAAAATTAATATTATTGTTAACATTAACAATAATACTAATATTAATATTAACATTAAAATTAACATTAATATTAACATTAATTAATAACATTAATATTAACATTAATTAATATTAACTTTAAATTAATATGGACAAAATTGCGTAATTAAATTTTGGGTTAAAATTTACCATGTCATCCGTCATGTCAGATGGCACAAAATATTATTTAACATGCCACGTCAGCTGCCACATAAGGAGGGTTGCATTGGAGGGATAATTTAGAGGTACGAATAGCATTACTCAATAAATTAACATAAAAATAATGCTATTTGTCCCTCCAAATTATCCCTCCAAGTCATCCTTTCTTACGTAACAACTGATATGGCATGTTGATGTGGCAATTGACATAACAAAATTTAAATAAACATTAAAATTAAAATTAATTTTAACATTAATATTAATAGTAACAATAAAATTAATATTAACATTAACAATAATATTAAAATTAATATTAACATTAAAATTAATATTATCATTAATATTAATAGTAATAGTAATAGCAATATCAACATTAACATTAATATTAACACTAATATTAATATTAACATTAATTTTAACATGAAAAAATTGGGTCATTAATATTTTGGGTTAAAATTTGCCATGTCAGCAGCCATATTAGATGACACATAATACTATTTAACATGCCACGTAAGAAGGGGTGGTTTGGAGGGATAATTTGAATGTACGAATAGCATTACTCTTAACATAAGCACGAAATTAACATACTTATATTGACATTTCAACAAATTTATAATGACATTTCAATAGTAGAGGTCGAGTGGTTCATTTGTCAAGCATACAAGAAATTAACATACACACGAATTCATATTATTTTCGATAATAATATTTTTTTTTCTTGAAAGGTTGTATCAATGTTTTAAAACCGGACCGACGATCGAACTGAAATTTCATCAATTAGGACAGACCGTGGTCGAACCATGGTCGAACCGGTAAACCAATTTTTGTAATATTTTTTTTATTAATATGAAGGAACAAAATATTTAGCTCTTCTTGAAATGAAAAGTGTCTGGCTATAAATACATTTACTCTGCCAAAATTGACATGCAAAAGAAAATGCATGGCTGGTTGTAAATATTATTGACCACAATCTCCTAGAAAATTAAATATTCAATACTCTTTTTTGAATCCTCCATCAAATGTAGATTGGAAGAAAAAATGTAATGCTCATGCTCTTTTTGGCTTTTGTATTTACAAGGAAAGCATTTATTAAATATTCAATACATTTATTAGAGTTCTCACATCTTCTCTATGAATAATGAGGCTGGACTGGTTTTTTAAAATTACCATAAATGCATGGATTAATATTAGTTAATGCGTTGAACCTGTTCGGTTCACACCTACTGGTTCAGACGGTTGGACCCAATTTTTTTTCTAAAAATCGTCGGTTCTTAAAAATGACGGTTCAAATTAAATCGAACCGAAAACTTTCACTATCCCGGTTGGACCCAGTTGAACCATCGGCCCGGTCCAATTTTAATAACAATGTGTTGGACAGTCGCAGTCCAATGGAATATTACGTAACCCATGATAGCATGCAGATCCATCGCTAAAGGTGTTTTTGTAGAACCCTAGGGGGGGTGAATAGGCAAATAAAATAATTTAAACACAAGAAGCTATATTCTTTAATTTAAAAGAGAGAGAGTAAGAAAATCAAACACGCGATGTATCCTGGTATCCTCCCTAGAGGCGATCCAGTCCCGGAACTCTCTCCGGCTTAAATTCACTATTTAGTAAAATAGTACACACGAGTTTGGATCCGAAGAACTCGCCAACTTCAACACGAGTTTGGATCCGAAGAACTCGTCAACTTCTTACACACGAGTTTTCTTACGAAAGCTCGCCAACTTCAAAAGGAAAGGAAGAGAACTTGTTGATCTTCTAACACTTGAAGATCAAAAAGTACAACTCTTGAATACTCTAGCACTTTGGGAATGGATGACAATTAAAAGCTTGTGTAGAAAGTAATGGTGGAGCTCTTGGTTGTTGGAAAATTTATGGCAAAAGTAGATAAGCCTTCAAGAGAGAGAAGGCATCCTTTTATAAAGAAACCAAGAGTAGGTAGCACTTAATGCTTCAGGATATAGCCCAGACGGCATACCGTCGGTATGGACCGGCATGCCGTCGGTATGTCGTTCTTAACAGTAACGGTAATAATTATATCCGCTGGGAGCATTTAATGATAGCAATTAATACTGCTATAGTCCATTCAAAAATCAAATAAGATGAACCGTTATATCGTCGGTATGTCGCGGTATGCCATCAGTATACCGATGTTCGTCACAGAATATTTTGTGGCTAAACAAAACGGTATACCGTTGGTATGCCGTAGTATACAGTCGGTATGCCGATGTTTTGTCACAGAACGTTTTATGGCTCATAAAACGGTATACCGTCGGTATTTCGATATTTCTCACAAAACATTTTTGTGGCAAACAAAACGGTATACCGCTGGTATGCCGTAGTATACCGTCGGTATGCCGACTTTTGTCACAGAACATTTTATGGCCAATAAAAAAGGTATACCGTCGGTATGCCGTTCTTTAAGACATTGATTTTTGACTGAAGAATTAGAAAGCTTTTAGTTTTGTCATCCAACCTTAAGTGTTTACAGAAAGACCTAGACCTTGTACAGACTCGAAATCTTGAAGTGTTAAAAGCCGTCTTTTAAGGATCGCCGGTATTTTCTTCAGTCTTTAAGGCTTTGATGACTTGTCTTGAATGGACAGACTTTATGTAGTGGAGCTTCTAAATAATATCAATCTGAAAACAGAGAAAACTAGACTACGAAGATGCTGTTAATGTTATCAAAATAAACTGTGCCAACAATCTCCCCCATTTTGATAATTGACAAAATAGAGAGATAGCATCTTCAGGGGGTGACTCCCCCGTAGGTAGACAACTCCCCCTCAATACATTTTCTCCCTCTTTGTCACTTAGTCAAAGATGGAAAATAAAAAAATATAGCATTTAATAGGGAAAATAGTAGAATAGACAAAAGCATGCATATATATTGGAAGTAGGAAATTGGGTACATGATTGACATCACAAAAGACACTACATAAGACATGATAAAAACTCTCCTCCATGAGAGTTAGCAAGACAAGATGAAAACATATAACTAGTCCCCGTAGGACTGCACACAACAAACAAACAAACCACTGGTCCCCGAAGGACCTCAAAGGACACACACTAGAACGATTACCATTTTATTCCACCACCATCAACAACCGGAGGCCGCAAGCTACTCATCCGTCGGATCATCGTCATCCCCACCCTGAGCACGGTAAAATACGCCGAAAGGATCCACGCCGTCCGGATACATGAAGCCGTAGGTGTTGGGGTCAGAGAAGCGGGAGCCTTGGGACATGGGATCGTAAAGGTTGAGATCCAGATAGGTATTTCGGTCCTGGAGAGTACGCTGAATGAAATAGGCCTGGTCATGGAAGCGGCTCTGGATAAGGGTCCCAAGGCCGCGAGTGTTGGCCCGTATCTGCTCCTCCACCTGAGCCATGGGCATGTCAAAATGCTGCTGGGTCAGCGGCATGAAACATCCGAATGCATGAGGAGTAGAAGAGGGGGCAGCAGGAGCAGTGGCCGGCAGTTCCTGGAAGGAGGAAGCACGAGATGTGGAGGAACCAAGGATGGAACGAGAAACAACAAGGTAGGACGGGACGTCGTCCGACTGGCAAAGGGATAGATCGACGTTCTTCGCCTCCAGGATGAGAGTGGTGAAAGCACCATAGTAGAGAGACTACTTCCCCGCGGGCAGGACACCGAAAAAGGTATTGAGAAGAGTCTTGGGAAAGGACCAAGTCTTCTTCGAATAGAGATAGTACATGCATACGAGTACGTCATTGGTGATCGCATCGTAGTTGCCGCCCTTGGGGTAGATGGTGTGGCAGACGATCCTATAGAGCTCGTAGTAGAACGGCTCCAACTGCGAGGAAAGGGCCGGGATGGACGGAGGATTGGATCCCTTGCAGATGATTGTGCAGAACTCGTCAAAGGAGACCTCGACCGAAGGATAGAGAGCAGCCAAGGCCGACAGAGCATCTCCTTTGTCAGGGACTTCAAGAATGCCGGCAATATCTCGAGCCGTCAGACGAAAGTGCTCGTTCACCATGGTCTCAACGGCGTTGTTCTGGATGTCAGGAAGGATTGCAGTAGAACATGTGCACCGCCGTGGGGTAGATGGGCACCTGACGTCGAAGAAGAAAGGAGAGACCGGCCGACTCGAAGAGGGAGAGATGGCCAGGGAACACGTTCCAGTTGATGGCGCGGCCCTTTTAGACGTTGTGGTTCACGAAATGTTGAAACCATACGTCGGCAACCAAGGCGGAGGTGAAGATTTTATGATCATAGCCATGGGGGAGAGGCACAAAAGTGAAAGGATTGGCAGCGGTGGAGGAGGAGTGAGGGCGCTTGTGGGTAGCCATGGGAGAATGGAAGGTGTTGAAGGAAAAAGAGAAATATTGAAGAGGAGGAAGAAGAAGATGGGGGTTATAAAGTAGTGTGGGAAAGATGAGTGGGTTTGAAAGTGTAGGAGGAATAAATGGGGGGAGTTTTGAAAAAGTAATAATGAAAAATAGTTAATGGGAGAAGTAGAAGGGGTAGGATGGGATGGGTGGTTATGGGGAAGAGCAGTAGAAAAGATGGGTAGCTAATGAAGATTGGGGTGATTGGATAGGTAGTTAACGAGGGAAGAAGAAAATAAGGAGAAGTGGAAGAAAGGTGGGGCCCGTAGCAGATGTGACAACAGCAGTCCGCCTCCAAACGGCATACCGTCGGTATGCCGACGGTATACCAATTTTTGGCACAAAACATAATTCTAAAGCAAAATCGGCATACCGTCGGTATACCACTGTATACCGTCGGTATACCACTGTATACCGTCGGTGTGCCGTTGGAGATGAGCTAAGTGTCGAAATTAATGACGCCCAATTCTTTGCAAAGAAAAACGAAACTATCCTCCGGGAGTGGTTTGGTGAAAATATCGCTAACTGATAAGTAGTATCAATAAAGTCAAGGCAGATATCCCCCTTTTGTTGATGGTCATGAAGAAAATGGTATCTAATTTCAATGTGCTTCGTGCGTGAGTGACAAATCGACTTTTTCGTGAGATTTATCGAGCTAGTGTTATCACATTTAATAGGGGTACAAGTATTAGAAATGCCATAGTCTACAAGTGTTTGTGACATCTAAAGAATTTGTGCACAACAACAACCGGCCGCTATATACTCGGCCTCAGTGGTTAAAAGAGCAACAGAATTTTGTTTCTTACTAAACCACGATACCAAAGACTTCCCAAGGAATTGACATGTGCCGCTAGTGCTTTTTCAGTCAATTTTGCATCCGGCAAAATCTGCATCCGAGAAGCCGTGAAACTCAAAGGATGAAGATTTCGGATACCAAAGATCCATATTAATGGTACCTTTGAGATATCAAAAAATACGCTTTACAGCACATAAGTATGATTCCTTTAGATTTGCTTGGTATCGTGCACAGAGACATACACTAAACATAATATCAGGTCGGCTAACAGTTAGATAAAGTAAGCTACCGATCATACCTCGATACTTACGAATGTCGACCGAAGTGCCATCTTCATCATTGTCAAGCTTTGTCGTGGTTGCCATAGGAGTCCTCATTAATTTGGATGAGTCAAGTTCGAAACGCTTGAGGAGATCCTTTGTATATTTTGCTTGATTGATGAAGGTTCCTTTGGGCCCTTGTTTGATTTGCAAGACTAAAAAGAATGATAGTTCACCCATCATGCTCATTTCAAATTCATCCTGCATTACTTTAGCAAATTCTACACAAAGTGCATTAGTAGAACCAAAAATAATATCATCGACGTAAATTTGAACTAATAAAAGAGTACCATTAAGGGATTTGATAAAAAGTGTCGTGTCGACTTTCCCCTTAGAAAAATTATGTAAAATAAGAAAGGAACTAAGGCACTCATACCAAGCACGATGAGCTTGTTTGAGGCCATAAAGGGCTTTGTGTTGTTTGAAAACGTGATGTGGAAATTGAAAATCTTCAAAGCCAGGAGGTTGTTTAACATAAACTTCCTCTTTAATAATACCATTTAGAAAAGCACTTTTAACATCCATTTGAAATAGTTTGAAGTCATTAAAGCAAGCAAAAGCACATAGCATACGAATGGATTCAAGACGAGCAACCGGAGCATAGGTTTTATCGTAGTCAATGCCTTCCTCTTGGTTATAGCCTTGAGCAACCAATCGGGCTTTGTTACGAGTCACTAACCCATCTTCATTAAGTTTATTTCGAAACACCCATTTTGTTCCAATAATGGGGTAATTGTTAGGTTTAGGGACAAGTTCCCAGACCTTGTTTTGCTCAAATTGATTTAGCTCTTCTTGCATCGCTATCAGCAAAAATTCATCATAAAAAGCATCATTAATATTTCTAGGCTCTATTTGAGAAATAAAAGCCACGTTTGCAAAAAGATCACAAGTGGAGGATCTAGTACTAACACGGAAAGAAGGATCCCCAATGATAAGCTCCTTAGGATGATTAGGAACAAATCTCCATTCCTTTGGGAGATCCTCTTGAGGAGGCTCGAGTGGCGGAGAATCTTTTGTTGGAGGAGTCACAACTTCATTATTAGATGAAGAAGGACGAGGATCTCCAATTGAAGAGTTCTCCAAACCAAATGAGATGTCATCAATATCATCGGATGAGGAGGATGTAGAAGAGTTAAGTTCATTAAAAGAGACATTAATTGACTCTTCGACAACAAGACTTCTTTTATTAAAGACACGAAAACCTTTGCTATGTATTGAGTAGCCGAGGAAAATTCTTTCATAGGCTTTTTCTCAAACTTGCCTAGGTTGTCTTTGGTATTCAAAATAAAATATTTGCATCCAAAAACTTTAAAATACTCAATAGAAGGAATTTTGTCAAACCAAAGCTCATAAGGAGTCTTTTTAGAAATAGGTCTAATCAAGACCCTATTTATAACATGACATGCCGTGTTAACGGTTTCCGTCCAAAAGTATTAGGGGAGCTTATATTGGTTTAATATAACCCGGGCCATATCGCCAAGGGTTCTATTCTTTCTCTCCACAACACCATTTTGTTGAGGAGTTCGAGGGCAAGCAAAATCATGACCAAAACTATTCTTTTCATAAAATCTTTTAAAATTGGCATTGTCAAACTCTCCTCCATGACACTTCTAATCTTGTTAATAGAAAAGCCTTTCTCATTTTGAACACGTTTACAAGATGCAACAAATTCACGAAAAGTATCACTTTTACAAGCAAGAAAAATAACCCAAGTAAATATCGAAAAATCATCAACCAAAATAAAAACATAAAGCTTGCCTCCAAGACTAGCTACTCTACTAGGACCAAATAGATCCATATGAATAAGTTGAAGTGGTCTAGTGGTACTCACAGAGTTGATGGATTTGAAGGATGACTTGGTCAACTTACTTTTCTCGCATTCTTCACACACCATATCCTTTTGAAAGGGATACTTGGAAGTCCTCGTACAAGCTTCTTGGTAGCAAGACGAGAAATGGTGTCCATGTTGGCGTGTCCAAGCCTCATGTGCCAAAGCCAACTTTTATCGTTCTTTACAACTAGGCACCTGTCTTTGTTAGTACCTTCAACAAGATATAGAACATAGATATTGTTTTCTCTAATGCCTTCATATACTGCAGATCTACTAGAGCTATCGGTAATGAAGCATTTGAGTTTAACAAACTTAATGTCATAACCATTATCGGTAAGATGACTAATACTAAGAAGATTGTGTTTGAAATTTGTAACAAGACAAACATTCTTAATACAAGGATAAGGAGGGCAACCGATATTACCATTTCCTATAATGTGACCTCTTAGATTGTTACCAAAAGAAACGTGTCCTTCCTTCTTCATCGATAGCGTTATAAAAAGTGAAGAATCACCAGTCATGTACCGTGAACAACCGCTATCGAGGATCCACTTGCTTCTAGCATGAGAATGATTCTTCACCTACAATATAAGTTGAAGATGAACATTTTGGTACCCATGATTATTTGAGTCCTTGATTGTTAGTCTTAGGAACCCAGTTATAAACTTTCATATCAACTTATTTTCTTGTCAGACATTAATTAGAAGTATGTCCAAGCAAGCCACAATAGTTGCACATCATAGAAGATTTAGAAGAAAACGTGAGAGTGTTATGCACACGTGAAACTTTAGTGCGAGAAGTTCTTTCATGAGTGTTATGATGATGATAATAGAAGGCATGATGCGAGGTGTTCTTCTTAACAATCGGTCCTTTCCTTGTGTTAGGATAGGACTTGTGTGTAGTGTTCTTGTTCATATAAGAAGTATGATTAGTATTGTGATGAGTGTGGGGATGTCTTGGAGCATATGTGTGAGTAGTGTTCTTATTGCCTAGTTTCTTACTCTGCACAAGAATATCATTATATTTAGTAGAAGTGTCATATTCTCTTCTATTTGCATCTTGAACTTTATGCATGGCAAAATCATAAGCCCTTCTGAGGGATTGAATCTCATCATCCTTTTTCTTAATGATAAATTGAGATTCTTGTAACTTGAGTCGCAAAGACTCTATCTCATCTACGTCCGAAGCATAAGATTTCCCTTTTACATCAATAATGATGTTAGAGAGTCTTTCTACTTCAAGTTGAAGTGCATCAACCACTTTTAGAGATTTCTTGTACTTATTTCTAACACCTTTGTGTTCTTCGTGTAGTTCAAGAATAACATTTTCCAAGTCATCATAAGTAAGAGTATTTAAAGTGAGATCATCGAGTACCTCATCGGTTTCCATGAGACAAACATTTGCATTATGTTTGCACTCTTTGTCGTTGTCTGAATCGCTAGCATCGCTCTCACACCAAATGCTTGTGTTGGCAAATTTTCTGGAGGATGAGCTTTCTTTGCTAGGCTTCTCGTACTTACTTGAGTCTTTTCTTGTCATAGGATAATCTCTCTTGATGTGACCGATTCTTCTGCATTGGTAGCATGCCGGATCTTTATCGTTGTCCCGTTTAAAGAGGTTGGCTTTGTTGAATTTGAGGAACTTTCGGAAGTGCTTAGCTGTGAGATCTATTTCTTCATCATCATCCGACTCGTTGTCGTCGGAGCTATCCTTTGAGTAGGATTTTGTAACTTTGAGAGCCAGAGACTTCTCCTTCTCTTTGGCCTTCTCCTTCTCTTGTATGGAAGATTCCTCTTAATCTTTCATGTCAAGTTCATGAGTCATAAGCTTCCCCATGAGGGTCTCAAGGTTCATGATTGTCAGGTCGTTCCCTTCAATGATGACGGTAGCTTTAGGACTCCCTCCTTTGGTCAAACCTCTGAGAATTTTCCTGATATTTTCATGAGCAAGATATTCCTTACCAAGAGAAGAAAGAGGATTAATGATATCACCAAAATGAGTAAACAGGCAAGTAATAGACTCATCTTGTTTCATTTTAAAAGACTCATATTCTTGTGTGAGTCTACTAATCTTTGTTTCTTTTACTTGTGATGTACCCTCGTGTGTGACTTCAAGCAAATTCCAAATCTTATTAGAAGTCTTGCAAGTAGAGATTCTATTGAATTTACTGCTATCGAGAGCACAGTAAAGAGCATTCATAGCCTTGGCATCTCGACTAGAAAGCTTCTTGACATTCTCAGTGAGTTTGTCCCTAAGGGTGTCAGATACAACATCCTTAATAACTCCGGAAGGAGTAGGGAGACCATTTATTACACAATCCCATAAATCGAAATCTATGGACTTCAGATAAATGCTCATCCTAATCTTCCAATAGTTATAGTAGGTTCCATCAAATAGAGGAGGCCTATTTGTGGAGTGTCCCGTATTGTGGAATGTGTTGATACTAGGGTTAGTGGCCATGGATCACTCTAAGGGTGTAAATCCAAATCAAAAGAACAAAGCTCTGATACCAATTGTAGAACCCTAGAGGGGGGTGAATAGGGAAATAAAATAATTTAAACATAAGAAGCTATATTCTTTAATTAAAAAGAGAGAGAGAGTAAGAAAATCAAACACGCGATGTATCCTGGTATCCTCCCTAGAGGTAATCCAGTTCCGAAACTCTCTCCGGCTTAAATCCACTATTTAGTAAAATAGTACACACGAGTTTGGATCCGAAGAACTCGTCAACTTCAACACGAGTTTGGATCCGAAGAACTCGCCAACTTCTTACACACGAGTTTTCTTACGGAGGCTCGCCAACTTCAAAAGGAAAGGAAGAGAACTTGTTGATCTTCTAACACTTGAAGATGAAAAAGTACAACTCTTGAATACTCTAGCACTTTGGGAATAGATGACAATTAAAAGCTTGTGTAGAGAGTAATGGTGGAGCTCTTGGTTGTTGGAAAATTTATGGCAAAAGTGGATAAGCCTTCAAGAGAGAGAAGGCATCCTTTTATAAAGAAACCAAGAGTAGGTAGCATTTAATGCTTCAGGATATAGACCAGACGGCATACCGTTGGTATGGACCGGCATGCCGTTCTGAACAGTAACGATAATAATTATATCCGTTGGGAGCATTTAATGCTAGCAATTAATGCTGCTATCGTCCATTCAAAAATCAAATAAGATGAACCGGTATACCGTCGGTATGCCGCGGTATGCCGTCAGTATACTGATGTTCGTCACAGAACATTTTGTGGCTAAACAAAATGGTATACCGTCGGTATGCCGTAGTATACCGTCGGTATGCCGATGTTTTGTCACAGAACGTTCTATGGCTCACAAAACGGTATACCGTCGGTATTCCGATATTTCTCACAGACCATTTTTGTGGCAAACAAAACGGTATACCACCGATATGCCGTAGTATGCCGTCGGTATGCCGACTTTTGTCACAGAACGTTTTATGGCCAATAAAAATGGTATACCGTCGGTATGCCATAGTATACCGTCGGTATGTCGTTCTTTAAAACATTGATTTTTGACTGAAGAATTAGAAAGCTTTTAGTTTTGTCATCCAACCTTAAGTGTTTATAGAAAGACCTAGACCTTGTACAGACTCGAAATCTTGAAGTGTTGAGATCCGTCTTTTAAGGATCGCCGGTCTTTGCTTCAGTCTTCAAGACTTTGATGACTTGTCTTGCATGGACAGACTTTATGTAGTAGAACTTCTGAAATAATATCAATCTGAAAATAGAGAAAATTAGACTACGAAGATGCTGCTAATGTTATCAAAATAAACTGTGCTAACAGTTTTCACCAATGCCTATATTTCTTTCGACGGTTGATGATGATCATCGTTCCATTTCAAGTATTAATTCCTGTATAATTATATTCCACAACATTATATTTCTGATGTTTTAGCCTAGCATTTGTAGGATGTATTATTCTTGGGGCACATTTGGGCAAATATATTTATTGGGCTGCAGACTAGTGTTCATATTGTCCATTCTTTATAAATTTTTATGTGGGTTGATTTATAGAGGTATTATGTTATAGAGATAGTTATACCAATCTTCGACATCATATACGTTAAGTTGGGTTGGACTCCACTTGATACGTAGCTGGTCATTGCCATGTATCATTGTCTTACGTATTTTGAAACTGAGCCGTGATAAATCAAGTACATAATACTAAACAAGAACTAAAATATGTAAATTATATGAACATATAAACCATTAATAGAGAGGTGTCTGTGACATGATCATCATGTATAACGAGAATCATATACATACTCTATGAATAGAACCAGTAATAAGATTACTAACAATGTGTAATAGGGCAATCATGAGCGGGGTGGTACTAGATAATGTCATGATAACAATGCAACAAGAATGATGAAACTATACATACAAGAATGGTGAAACTATACATACTACCTAAGTGCTCGAAAGTGTATGTAGGAAGCAACACTTCACAAATGGACGACTTGGGACAATTCGAGTATGATACTAATATATGCAAATCGTATTGACATGATCATGATTACGTAGCTATATCATAGTCCACATGCATAGACTATTTCCTCCAGTAACCCGTACTAGATCATAAGATATATGGGATACACTAGATCGTAGATTCAAGATTCACTAGATCCTATATCATAAGATATATGGGATACACATGAATTCCTATTATTTCGGATAATAATACTCTTTTTTCGAAAGTTCGGAGTCACATTCCAATGGAATATTACGTAAACCATGATACTTGAGATAAATATATTTTTTCTTCTTCCACGAACCATTTAATTTAATTTATTTTAAAAAATAACGAAGGACGAAGTTTAGACCGTTGGAAAACATGTAATACTAATACAAACAATGATATTACAAACAACAAAAATGATATATTCATTCAAAAAAAATAAGGTTCCATTTAATCGAAGCAGTGGCAAAACATAAGTTGGGTTGGCCCGGGCTATAGCCAGGACTTACTAGGAGTTATAAATACCACTTTTAACCTTAGGAGTATGGTAATTTGTATGTTGCCAATTATATAGTTATTATTAACTAGTGTTAGTTAGAATATTAGTTAATTAGAATTAAATAGAGAGTTAGTACCATAAATTTATTACATTTTTTCCAAGCTTCTCTTCATCCATTTATTTTTTTCTCCATCATTTCTAGATCTAGAATTCCAACACCAATTCTCCACCAAACCCATTCACTCTTTCCATTAGAGAACTAGATGCTTTGAGCACAAGAGGAAGCTTGAAGAGGAGTCCAAGCAAGGAGCACCGTATCCGATTCGACTTTCTCATGTCCAAATTTGAAGTTCTTCAAGGAGGCACACACAAGTTAGATAATTCTCTATTTCCACTAATTTTATGGTTTAGAACATCAATTGAACCCGTAGAAACCCTCCCACAGGTGGAATTGACCAGGACCGGCCCAGGCCCAGGGCGACCGACCAGGGCCCATGATTATGAAGGGCCAACAAAAAATAGTTTAAAAATAAATATGTTAATAATTTTGTATCTTAAAATAGAACTAGTATAAACCATGGTGTAATGCCCAAAAAGTTGTGTCCCACCTAAGATAGTATTGCATAACCTTTCACGGACCGAGGTTATGCAGGAAGCTTCTAGAACGTTTAGAAGATGACGAGATTTCTAGAAGATGGCGGAACTATCTAGAAGACGGTAGAATTCTCTGGAAGGCCCAAGATCATTCTAGATGGCCCATGGTCCTTCTGGATGGTCCATGATCTTTCTAGAAGGACTAGAAGCTTCCTTATAATTAAGTAGATATGGAATAATTCCTGGAATATTCTATTTTTAGAAGTTTTCTTTAAGCCCTATGGGCACTGAAAATAAGTTCGAGGCCTCATTTGTTCCTCACCACCAAATCTTCTAAGCATTCTCTAAAAGTCAATAAAGAAATGTTACTAGTCCCTCTCTTGATCCATTCTTCTCTAATTTCTTAGCATTCTAGCTAAGCGGGTTCGAAAAGGTTTGCACGAGTCTTTGGGGAAGAAGATAGTACGTCGCATGCGACGAAGCGTAGTCTAAAACACTAAGTCCCTGACAAATGGTATTAGAGCAAAGGTCGATAGTCTGCATGTCGACATCTGAAGAGCACAAATGGAAAACATTTGCTCGTGTAATGATCCACATTAATATTAATTCCAAACCATTGAAAAACGTACTATTACAAGGTTTGATGGTTGCTTCGCTTTAAAGGAAATGTTATTATTAAGTATGATACACTGCCCTGTATGTGCTTTCTGTGCAAAAGTAGGACATCTCTATAACGATTATAAAGATAAAAAATATCTGGGTTCCTTGATTGATAAAGACTGTTCGTTTGAGGAGAAAGACACAGCTACTGGATTACTCGAACCTAATGTCAATGAGGCAGATTATCGTGTGGAGAAGCCTATGGACTCTTCCCATCAACATTCAATCGCTCATGATCAGAGTCCGCAGATACCCGACCTGCTAGCAGATCAAAATTACAGTCATCTATGGAGGACACCATTTTCCAGTCGGGTATCCTTCCGCGGCAGAATCCTACTTAGGATTATTTTGCATAAGGGCCTACATGGAAATATTGTAGGAGTAGTGGTTATGAGGCGTTCAAGAGTAGCTGTTATGAGGGGTCCGATTTTGGGTAGTTTAAGTAGCCGCTTTTAACTCAGTCCAATATATGCTTGGTAATTTATTAACGTGCGGTTTTGAAAACTTTTTACACGAATAAAATTACATATATGACCAAATATAAATAAAATGGTCCCGAGTGTGTGAATTTCCACCAAGTCCACGCCTCGATCAGGAGGTAGAAGTCTGTATTTGATCAAAATAATAGAAACACATGAAACAATAGAAACGTCTAATTGAAGGTAGGAGAGATTTTAAAAATATACCGGAAAAACCAGAAGCAAACTTAAACAAGCATTGATCAATCTTCGCATATGGGGCAAGCAAACATTTGGAAACATTCATCATCGTATTGCCGTCACACAAAAAAATAGCTTTGGATATTCATGTTGGAATTGTGGTAGGCCAACTAAGATGAACAAATTTGGAGAGGAAGAAGATAATAGAGAGAAGAATTCGATGGAAGAGAAGAATGGAAGGAAATAAACTTTATAAGGGCACTAAGCTTGTAATATTTGTTGTGTACAAGGTAGACGGAGGACACCCTTTTTATACGACTCTTGGAAGAGCCTACACACGTATTAAAATATAGTATGGATCATTCTAGACTCGTTTGTAATAATATTAGGATATCTCTAGAACATAGATATTTTATCATGAACATTCTAGGTATAGAATATCCTCGAACATGGACTAAGCTCAATTGAAATGGCCTAATAAACAAAGCCTAATAGTAGTGGACCAACTAGGTTTGTTGGGCTAAAAAACACGGTTAAAAAATCAAGTTTAATTTTCAACACTCCCCCTTAAACTTGATTTATAACTCCAAGTAGACTTCTTAGCTTGAAAAAGTTATCGTGTTTAAGTGGCTTGGGGATGATGTCGATGACTTGGTTTTGAGATTTTACATACTTCATTTGCACTTCCTCCCTACACTACAAAATTACAGCAAATTAGCGACGGGCATATCTGTCGCTAAAGGTAACACTTTTGTCGCTATTTTGTAATACCGACGGAATACTGACGGATATTTGTCGGTATTCTGCCACTGCAGCGTCAACTTATTGACTGATTTGGCGACAAAATCACAGCGACGGATTAGCAACATATTATTTTCGTTGCGACAGATTAGCAATAGAATTTTGTCTCTATGGGTAACATTTTTGTCGTTATTTCGTAATACCGACGGAATACCGATGGATATTCGTCGATAATCTGCCGCTGTAGCGACAACTTATCGACTGATTTGGCGACAAAATCACAACAACGGATTAGCAATGTATTATTTTCGTCGGTAAGACTTGCGATAGTTTTGCGACAGATTAGTAACAGAATTTTGTGAGACCACAATTACAATTTTTTCAGAAGGTTACCACGAAAATTTTCGTTGGTAAGATGTCTGATACGTTTTTGGGTATCAGACAACACGTTACCAATGAAAATTTTTGTCGGTAGTACGTCGGTGGGCTACAACAGTCCGTCCGTAGTGGTCGCTAGTACGTCGATGACCTACAACAATATGACGGTAATCATTCGATGGTCCGTCGCTGAGCTTATCATTATTTCTAGAACAAATGGTTCATGCTATGCTCAAACCTGTTAATATATATATATTCAAAAGAAATATAGTATTTATTCAGTAAACTAAAAAAAATATTCAAAATAAAATATATATATATATATATATATATATATATATATATATATATATATATATATAACATTCAAGTAAATAGACTCAAACACAAATATTTATACAATCAACTATTTTCTCAAACTATGGAGTAACGACAAACTTCTCCAATATAGTACATTTATAGAAATCCCTCAAATGATACCTAAATTCCATAAAGTCATACAAACTGATCCAGTACAACAAAGAATCATAAAAAATTCTTCAACATATCAAACCACTGGTGGAGGAGGTGGCGAAGGTAGAGGCGGCTGTCTGCACATATTTAACTGCGCCATCGCCAAACCAATGACCCGCTGTAGGTCCTGGATAGGAACACCGTCTAGAACAGTCGTCGACATGACATGAGGCACTGTGGTCAAAGTAGGAGCCGGTGCAAGAAGCGTTGGAGGCGCTAAGGTCGAAGCAGGAGACGGTGCAGTGGTAGCAGGATTCAGACCACAAGTATCTAGAACGTGGGTCACCTGGGTCATCAGACCCTGTAGGGCCACCAATATCTGTGTAATCTGCTCCAAACTATAGGTTCTGGTAGTAACCCCGGCCTGTGTAGCTACATGTGTGAGATTCGTCTCACAGTATCGGTATTCATATACGGATAAGTATTTTGTACTGTATTTCGTATTTTCTTGGTTTTCGGAACGTTTTAATTTTTTTTCAACTTATAGATTTTCTCCTTGACCGGCATACCGCCAGAATACCAGTGTATACCGATGGCATACCTGTCACTCCCATCTTTTAGTTATACGTATTTTCAGTATACGTGTACGGGCTTTTGACATTTGTCAGGTTACCCGTGTTTTGACTTGTCTTTCTTAGTGTTGACTTGGTTTAATCTTGACTTGGTTTATTTTAGTTTGGTTCAACTTGACATGGCTTGATTTGGGTTGGCTTTAGATGAGAAGGGTTTTGTATAAAACCAACTTCTCTCTCTCTCTCTCTATATCTCTTCATTACTTCATTTATTTCTTCATCTTCTTCTTCATTTACTCCTCCCCCAACCCTAGGCAAGTACATCTTGCAAATCTTGAACATTATTATTTTGCCATTTTGTTTGTTCCATTGTTTTCCTTGCTTGATACTAAGCCTCTTTAGTACTTGGAGATTTTGGTTTTGACGGTTATATTTTTGTAGATTTAAGTTTATAGTTTTTTACTTTTTTCTTGGTTTTGATCTCTTAAACTTTGTTATTTACAAAAACTACTTGTTCCATGTTGTAGAGAAATCAATTTTATTCAATTTAGACCCTTATTTTGTCCAATTTCGAGTCCTTTAGCCTAAGTTATGGACATTGGAAGTTTCTAAAACTCCATGGACAAAAGCTTGCTGGTGAGGATGACACCTCGCGCATCTCGTGCACCTCGTGCACCACGTGTGCACCTCGTGCACCTTTTGGTCTGCGCACCTCGTGCGCCTCGCTCACCTTTTTGTCCGTGCACCTTGCACCTCGCGCACCTCACGCACCTCGTACACCTCGTGCACCTTTTGGCCTGCGCACCTTGCACCTCGTGCACCTCGTGCACCTTATACCTCGTGCACCTCGTGTACCTGCTGCACTTTGCATCTCGTGCACCTTTTGGTCTGTGCACCTTGCACCTCGCGTAGTTTTTGGTCTGCACACCTTGTATCTCCCGCACCTTCTGTACCTCGCGCACCTCGTGTATCTTACACCTCTAAGGCCTTGTACCTTGTGTCATGCCCCGCACCCATAGGAGCGATCATCCTCGCTAAGGTGTGATGCCGCGTTAGCCTAGATTATGCTCACACAAGACAGGTCCATAACGGTCGATTACAGGCTAAGCGGCGGGGTCGTCACATAGAAGCCCCAATGCAGAAACATTGAATAGTCAGCAGCAGAATCTTGAAATCAAACACAAGTCATGCAAAATACTCTTTTATTGATGTTGAACAAAGATTACAATGTGGGCATGAGGCCAAATTACAAGTCTCTCAAGCTTACTTTTCTCTCATATTACAAGTCACTCTGCTCTCTCTCATTTTTTATTACAAGCTTCAAATCGATGAGTGACAGATTCTTCGGAATAACGATGTCCATATATTATGTCCTGTATAAGTTTTGACTCCATACGGTCGCACGTCTCGAAACGCCAAGGAATTCCGTACCTCGACGCATCCAAGCGAGCTTCGTGCCACTGGACTTCTACCTGTGCCTGCATATAAAAACTGTGTGGGTGTCAGTACTCAACTGTACTGGTGGAGTGAGCTCCTCGCCCACGCATACATAACCGACACGTTCATTTACTTTGTGCAGCTTAATCCCTTTTTTATTGTCTTTCTAGTCTTGCATTAGGATCAATTTTAAGACAAAGAAGCCTTGGCCTATAATTGGCAATGCAACGACATGGTCGTGCTATACTCTATTTGTGACTTCAATATATATATAAGGCAGTGCCTCACCGAGTAGAAACTTATGCAATTCGGCCGTGCTAAGACTTTTACTTATTTTTATGTGCCTCTAGACCATTCTTGTGCCAATGACATTAAGGGGACGACTCGTGCTGGTCGTGCCAATAGACATGATCGTGCCTTAAGATCGAGGCCGTGCCTCACATATCAACAAGAATTAAGCAAACTTGCCTTACGGCCCTTCCTGACTTAACTTCGAGACAACTCGACGACGACGCCACATTCATGCCGAAGCACGTGTCCTTGCTATAGCCAAATTTTAGGCTCCAGAACGGTGTTGCAACCGTGCATACCCTAACCCGTGCCGATTCAAGGTTAGCGCTTCCTGTAAGTATACCTTGTTAACCCAACTCGTAACTTGCTAGTACTCGACGCAATCCAAAGGCATACACACGGATAGCCGCTCTTATGCCGACACATCTATATGAGCGGTCACTAGCAATGTCAAGCTATACTAGATCTTTGCATACGATGACCATTCGCGTGCGAGGTACGAGCTCCCACTGAATGACCAGCAGCTTATATTGTAACGGTTCACTTCAATCGAGTCATACCATCGATGAAGGCCGTACAATATCTGTAATTCCTCCTAGGCCAATACGAACTCGACATGCCGGGATCGTTCGAAAAATTTTCCCTTGCGCGAAAGTTGTCCAATGACCATGCAAGACTCAACTCGATCTACCAAGTCCTTCCTTAATCATGACCATACTTTTCAACTTTCTATCGAGACTCCCAAGTAGCAGGACCGATCTCGTGAACTTCCTTATCGAGACTCCCAAGTAGCAGGATCGATCTCGTGTACATCCTTGTCGAGACTCCCAAGTAGCATAACCGATCTCATGTGCTTCCTTATCGAGAATCCCAAGTAGCGGGACCGATCTCGTGTGCTTCCTTATCAAGACTCCCAAATTATCACGATTTGCTACCCAAATTGTTGGGCCGGGCCGAGTCATGTCCAGCCTACGCTTGAGATAAAGCGTAGTAAGATGTTCTAAAGATAACAAGATAAGGCTAAAATGTGCTAACAGTTCTATATGTAATAAAGAGTCGTAAATATCACAAACACAAAATTCGTCTCGTATATCAATAAGATCCAAGTACAAGTCCAAAATGTAAAGCTGGATACAGGTCCAGTCACAAAATACATAGTCTAATACATGACTACTCTAAATATCCTGAGCAACTATACAAACTAGAAGCGTTTTTTTCGCAGGTACATCCTCGTAAGATAAAGCCTGGTCCTCGGCAGTAACTCCATAATATGAATCACAAAGCAAATCCTCCTCAGTAAGTATACCTACAACGTTATCTTGTCAGGACAGGAGCAAGTACTGATTCTAACAAACTAAATATACAAAACATGAACAGAAGTGTAATAAACTAGAATCATGGCATATCATGATTTAATTGGTTCTTTTTAGAAATGGCAACATATATTTGTTTAAAAGTTTAAAACCATAGCATGTATGTGATCGGTCAATAGTTAGATAGGATGTACAGCGGTACATATCAAGTTTTTCTGGAATGCACATACGTGCACTAACGACATCGGTGTATATCCATACACAAACGCGGGATCAGAACAGACGGCAAAGTTACATATAGAATGTTACCGTATGCGGTAAATACATACGGAGAAGGGGGTCATGATCACGTACACTACTAACAGTTTTCCCTTAACCCGTTATTTAAACATGTGAGAGATATAAAAAATTATCCTAAACATGGTAGAGACTGAAAGTAATACAACATGTAAAGTTTTAACTTGCTACCCCAAGGATCAGCATTTAACATGGTTGGAAATCACAGTTTATTGTTATAGCAGTATGTAAAGTTTGTAGAAGTACTTGCCTTTAGCAAAGCAAAGCAGTGATAAAAATGTTATAGAAGCCTGGTGACTCGTTAATGTAGAAATAACACATAAACTTAGTTTTTACACTAAGTTAAACACTAAGACACTAGTGGTACAACACGACTTTCTGACTGGACACCTAGCCAAATGATGACTTTAGTATAGGAGACCAGTGTGGGGTGACACAATACCCTAACTAACTTTCTAGGGCCTTTATACTAGTGCGGGGTGAGGTCCAATACTACTATAACTTAAAACAACATAAAATATTGTAAGTCGTAACTATTCAATAAATAAATTAAACTGTACACTATGTTCCAATAATTTTTGAGATAGACCAAAAGCTCAATTTTATATAAAATAAATTACCAAAATGATCCTTGTTAATTATAGAAATTTATACTAATTTTTCTGGAAATTATAAACCCTCATAGATATTTATTAAAAATCAGCAAACCTATGTATCCTGAAAATGAGTTCTATTTTTCTATTTTTATAAAATACCAAAAGTACTTATTAAAAGCTGGTATCCAGATTTGTACAACAATTAAAATATATATAGAAATTCAAAAACAGCAAGTAACAATTTCTGGAAATTAATTAATTATTTACTATTTTGTCCATGTATTCGAAATTGAACGGAAGTCCAGATACAGGACCCAGAGCCATGAATCAAGTCCAATATGACTTGTACAGACTCTGAATGTATTAGGCACAATTGGGTCCAAAAATACATGCTAGGTTTGGACATCAATTGGTCATAATTAATAAAATATAGTAATTTAAATATATACATAAATATATTTTAAAGTGCTAAAATATACAAGTCACAAATTTAAATAAATAAAAATGACTTGTGAATTTCACAATAATATTTTGTACAAACTAGAATTTGAAATACATATATAAATATACAACAACAATATTTATATATATAAATATAAAAAATATATATATATATAATGGATATATGCATATAATAAATATACATATATATTTATAAAAAAACTATATATATATATATATATATATATATATATATATATATACAAATACAGTATATATACATATATCACAGTATATATATAATAATATATATATACATAAATACACATACATATATACATATATATAAATAATAGATAAAAAATAAAACAAAACAAAACAAAAGAAAAGAAAAGGAATGGTGGGGCTCAAACTCGGCCAGGAGCAAGGGGGTTTTAGCGCGCTCAGGCTGGCCAGGGGGTCAGCCCGAGTCAACTGTTAGGGAATAGGTTAGGGTTATATTTATTATGGTTTAAGTTAATGGGTTTTTAAACCCGATAGCACGCTTTTAACCCGTTAACTCATTAAACTAAATAACAGTTCGGCTTCGTGTCCAGACTGTTAAGGACACGATCAATAAGATCTGACCCAGTGTCGTGTGTCCGTGCCCAGTACGATACGTACGACACTGCTAACGCATGTCCAACTCCACTGTTAGGTTCCTCGTGTCCAGGCGAACATCATGCGTGAGTTTGGGACACGCACGACATGATTTAGGGCTGTTACCTTCGTGTTCGGCGTCGGGATTTGAAGTCGAAGGGGCTTCCGGCGGCTAGGGGAGTTGTGGTCGCGGCGCTGGGGTGGCGCTGCAATCGCCTTGCTTCGACGAACCCTTCGGTGGTGGTCGATGGCGGTGAAGGTGGCTGTAGAGGTGGTACTAGGGGTCGCCAGAGTTAGGGTTTCGGCGAGGTAAAGTGGGGTATAGATAGGGCTGTGGTGGTCGATGAATCGACTAGGGTTAGGGTTTGGGTCTGGGGTTATTTATAGAGAGGGTAGGGCGGTGAGAAGGGAGCTAGGTCGGTGTCGCGGTGGCGGTCAATTGTCGGTCGTCGGGGGCAGGTGAGAGAGAGGAGAGAGAAAGTCGTGGGGGGGTGATTGTAATTTGCAGCAAGGCCCCTAGGTTTTAGGTAATTACAGTTAGGTCCTTCCCACTGTCTAATATAAAAACAAATTTGCAAATCCCCTCCCGCTCTGTTTATATGCAAATTAAATTTGTATAGAACATTTGGGAAATTGCAAGCAGCATTTAAACAATCTAAATAATTGTAAAACTTAATTAAATATTTTGTAAAATTGCAAACTTACATTTTTAGAAATTAAAACTCATTTAAAATCATTTAAAAATTCTAGAAAAATTACTAATAATTATAATAAATTATTTTAAAGATATAAACACTATTTAAATATTATAAAAATAATATTCACAAACTAGGGGCTTACAAATCTTTCCTCCTTGAAAAATTTCGTCCTCAAAATTCACAAGGATAGAAAACTCTACAATCATTCTAATATAACAAGCAATGCAAAGAATGACTAAGGTTATTATTAAGACTAACCACTAAGGTATCAAGCGGGACCGGGTGGTTCCCTCGTAGTTGTTGGGTCGAACAAGTAAGGATATCTCTCCCTCATGTCCGACTCCCTCTCCCAAGTAGATTCACCCGGAGAGTGACGGCTCCAAGCTACTCGTACTAAGGGTATGACTTTGTTCCTCAACCTTTTCTCCCTCCTGTCCAATATCTCTACTACTGCTCAGTGACTGCAAGGCTCGGTCCGATCTCCAACTCTGAATGATCTAGCACATGGCTGGGGTCTGGAATATATCTCCTCAGCTGAGACACATGAAAGACATCATGAACTCCTGCTAGATTGGGTGGAAGTGCAACCCTGTAAGCTACCTCTCCGATCTTGCCAAGTATCTCGAATGGCCCGATATATCAGGGGCTCAACTTGCCTCCTCGTCCGAACCGGATCGTCCCTCTAGTAGGTGATATCTTCTCTAGCACCATATCTCCGTCAGCGAACTCCATTGGTCTGCGACTAGCATCGGCCCAGTATTTCTGCCTGTCCTGAGTGACTCTGAGCCTGTCTCTGATCATCCCGACCTTCTCTGCTGCATCCGTGATCATCTCTGGCCCAAGCATAACTCTGTCCCCAACATCATCCCAAAAGAGCGGTGCACGGCATCGTCGTCCATATAGTGCCTCAAAAGGAGACATACCGATACTGGCTTGGTAGCTGTTGTTGTATGAAAATTCTACCAAGTACAGATGGCTCTTCCATGATCTGCCAAAGTCCAGCACACAAGTCCTCATCATGTCCTCTAGCGTCTGTATCGTCCTCTCGACTGTCCATCTATCTGCGGGTGGTACGCTGTACTGAACTTGAGCCGACTGCCCAACTCTTCCTGTAAGCTCCTCCAGTAGTAGGATGTGAATCTGCTGCCTCGGCCTGACACGATGCTCACTGGTACTCCATACAAGCAAACTATCTGCTGCATGTAGTTCCACCAACTTCTCGGTGGAAAGCCCCACCTTGAAGGGTATAAAGTGTGCACACTTCGTCAGCCTGTCCATGATGACCCAAATGGCATCCTTTCCTCCTTAGGAACGAGGAAGCCCTGAGACGAAGTCCATCGTAATGTGTTCCCACTTCCACTCGAGAATGGGTAACGGCTGCAATAGACCAGCTGGCCTCTGACGCTCCGCCTTGACCTGCTGGCAAACTAGGCATCTCGAAATGAAACGTGATACATCCCTCTTCATTCCGTGCCACCAAAGATGTTCCCGCAAGTCACGGTACATCTTGTTGGCACCAGGATGAATAGAATATCGAGATCTATGCACCTCCTATAAGACTGTCTCTATCAGCTCTTCCTTCGGCACGCATAATCGGCTGCCATACCTCAAGGATCCATCCTCTACTACGGTGAAGTCATCCAGCAATCCAGCTAAAGCCTGGGCTCGAAGTCTGTGAAGGCTCTCATATGTAAACTGTGCCTCCTTGATCTACTCCATTAAACCTGACTAAATGTTGAGCGCCATCATCTGTATCACTGATCCTGGCCGAATCATCTCGATACCGAGATTCTCCAGATCTTCCCGCAAATGTCGATCTATCATCAGATACCATGCCATCGAATGCCTGTTCAGCGCATCAGCCACCACATTTGCCTTTCCGGGGTGATACTGTAAATCGATGTCGAAGTCCTTCATCAACTCCAACCATCGTCTTTGCCTCATGTTCAGCTCTTTTTGCGTGAACACATACTTCAAGCTCTTGTGGTTAGTAAATATTTCCACACGCTCTCCGTATAAGTAATGTTTCCATAATTTGAGTGCAAAGATCACCGCAGCTAACTCTAGGTCGTGGGTATGATAGTTCCGCTCATGAGTCCGTAATTGCCTAGATGCATAAGCAATCACTTTTCTATGCTGCTGTAGGACACATCCTGGCCCCTTTCCCGAAGCATCGCTCTATATGGTGAAACCTCCAGATACTGAAGGTAATGTCAGAACTGGAGCGGTCGTCAGCCTCCTCTTCAGCTCCTCAAACGCTGCCTGGCAGTCCTCTTATCAGATGTACTCTGCATCCTTCCACGTCAGTTTCGTCATGGGTTCAGCTATCCTAGCAAAGTCCTGGACGAACTTCCTATAATAGCCGGCTAAATCCAGAAAGCTCATGATCTCTGAAAGTGATGTAACTTCCTGAACCTATTTTCTGGTATTATTGGAAATTTTTTAAAATTCTTTTTCTATATATGTCTAATTGAATCGGTTAGATAAATGCATTTCAAATTTAAATAGTCTTTTATTAATAATTAGGAATTGTTTGTAGCAATTAATTGTTTATGGATAATAGTCATTAATTGTTGATAATAATTAATTTGGTTCATTTTGTAATTGGTTTATTAATTTGATTCCCCTTGGTAGGATTAAAATTTAAGTTTTCTGTTAATGTTCAAAACTACTAAATAATAGTAATTTGTGTATTTCCAATAAATTACAATATTGTTATTGTTACTAATACTAATTAATTTTATAATTAATTAACTGTTAATTATGTTAAAGGACTAATTATTGTTTTCGGATTAATTAATATATGATTTTATTGGAGAAAGTAGTAACTATTTTATTAAACAGTTGGTAATATTGTAATCTGTTAGTAATTAGGATTAAGCAATTTGAATTCTTGTTTTGAAATCTGTTTATATTTAAAAATCTGTTAAATACCTTTTGAAAACTATTGGAGGAAAATTAGACTATGGAATCTGTTTTTATGAAAATTCTGTTTGAATTTGAATTTTGAAATCTGTTAGAATTTTTATTGTTTGCAATTCTGTTACAACTATTTTAATTTAGCCCTAGATCTAGTTTTATTTACAGCATTGCCACTATACTAAATACCCCATGATATACAGTTATTTACAGTATTGCCATTCCCCACTGGACACACACACAATAATATTTTATTATAAATACACACGTTTCCTAATGCACAGATAACTGTCAGTCCTCTCTCTCTACACGTCACCCACTCTCTCTCTTTCTCTCTCCCCTCTCTCTGCTCGAGGAGCACCGCCGCTGGCCGATCCCCGACCATCGACCACCGCCGACCGCCACCTTGTAGCCTAGCAGGTCTCGACTGCCGAGCTGGATTTTGGAGACCGAGCAGTTGAGATCCGAGCCACCGACTCTGTTTCTTGAGCCGCGCGCCTTGCTTCGAGCAGAGCGTCGCCTCGCAGTTCATGACGATCCTTCGAGTTACACGCCGAGCCACCGCCATCAGCACTCGAGCGCCGAGCCACCACCATCATGCTGAACGTTGAACTTCCTTGAGATTCGTGCCACCGCCATCAGCTCGCCGACCTTGGTTGTAGAGCCCTCGTGAGACGTGTTGTCTCCTCGAGCATGTCGTCGCCTCGAAGTCGGTACAGAGGCCAGATCCGTCGCTGGAGCGCCACCATCTCGTCGTCGGAGCTGTACTTCGCTGCCGCTCGTCGAATCTGGACCCCAGCGCCTCGCCGCCGTGGATCGACGACCCCGCCGGTCGGTGAGCTTTTCTCCATCGATCTCCTTTTCCCCTCTCTTTCTTGCTTACTTTTCGGATCTGGATATTTGGGCTGTGGAAAGTTCTGGAAGATGATAGTTAGGGTTTCTGTGAGGAGAAGACCTAAAAGCTAGGGTTTCACTTCGGGTTAGGCTTTCCTAACATTGACATGGATAAGGAAGACCTGGGTTAGGTTTTCGAACGGCCAAAAATCTAGGGTTTCAAAAGAGGGTTTCATCTAGGGTTTTCCTATGGGGTTGTAGAAGAACTTAGGGTTAGGGTTTCAAACCCAGTGAAGAAGACGAAGTGGGTAATGAGGCTGAGTGTTCTCTTCGGCTAGGGTTTCTAAGTGAGAAGAAGGAGATGGAGGAAGAAACTCGGATTTAGGGTTTTCTAACACTGTGAGAGAAAGAAGATGACCTAGACTAGAGCTGGTAGAAAATGGAGGCTGTGGGCCATGAAGGAAATATTTAGGGTTAGGGTTTAGGACGAAGCAGAGGAAGAAGATGAAGCGGAGGAAGAAGACGAGTGGCGCTAGGAAGTGAGATTAGGATTTTTTCAGAGTCGGTTGAGTGAAAAATGAGTTAGGAGAGAGAGAAAGCTGGGCTATATTAGGGTTAAAGAGGATGGGCCGGGTCTTGTAGGCCAGTAAGTTGGGCTCTAGTTTAATTTATTTTTTTAACAGTAAAAAATATAGGAATGGGTCAGAGATACAGGAATGGGTCAGAGATACAGTAAGTTGGGCTCTGGTGTGGGAAATTAGCTATAGGAATTTTATTGATAGTTAATGTATCATTAATTAGTGTATAGATTTTATTAGTAATATTCTAATTAGATTATAGTTATGTATATTATTCTGTAATATTAGCTAGAATTCTATAATTAAGCAAGCTATTCTTTAACATTTATTGGTAAATAATATTTTGGTTAAATTAATTGTTTTACAAATAATTGTTAAGGTTTCATTTTTGCTATCATTTTTATATTATATTTTCAAATACATATATATGCTACGTTATTTATTAGCATAATATAAATATCTTGTTAAAAAATATATAAATTCATATTTTATTAGTAGGTTTGCAAATTATTTCAAAAGGATTTCATATAACTAATATTACTTTGTTAATATAAAAAGCTTCTGAAAATAAATAAATTAAGATATTAAATGTATATATGTTGTATATATAATTGTTATTAGTTAATAATGAATACTATTAAATATTTTCCTTTATACCAATTGATAAATTAATAATTTCTTATAAAACTATTTTGTGACTAAAACTATTTTTAAAGGTTATTAAACTATTTTCATAGTAAATAGTTAAATGTTGGTTAGAAAGATATTAGATAGTTATTGTAATTAATTCAAAACCCTGACCAATTGAACAAAATATAACATGTGATTTACAACCATGCAGTACCACTCGCGTGCTTCCAAGGTGAGGCAAGTATACTGACTCGACTTGTACCTTGTTTTCTGTCTTACATTCATGTGCCATATTCTCATATCGGACACGAAATACACAAGATTGCCTTGTACCTTGTTTATTGCTTGTGAGTCATTGTTTTTGCGAGTATTGGGAAAAATATTAGCTTTTGTGTGACCACACCCAACATAGGATTGTGGATAGCCTAATAGTACACTTCACGTACGATAAAGCTGTACCTTGTAGAATTGATTGACTCATTGACTCGTTGATTGATTGCTCCTAAGCCGGTCACACATTAGTTTTAATATTTCAAATTGTCACAATTGTATATTGATTGTCGTGATTCATTGTCTTGTACATTGATAGCCGTGTTCATTGTCTAACATATTGTCGTCCATTGTCTGCAGTTTTACATTTCATCTCTGGTACCGTAGTTTCATTTTCTGTTCTAGTATTCTGGTATTCTGGTTTTACCTTGTATTCTGTACTACAGATTATATTGTATATTGTCTGGTCAGGGTTGTACTTTGCTCTTTTCCTGACAGGATACGTTGCAGGTGAGTGAAAGATTACATGGAGCATGTGATTGCATCAGGATATTGCAGTTTTTACTTTTATTTATTTTCTAGAGATTGTATTATGGATATTCATTATTGTATCTGATTTCTTTTGATCAAATTTGTCTCCGGCTGACATTGTACTAAAGATTTGATGGATATTGGTGATCATTTCTGGGAACGTTATAAAAAGCTGTGTTGTTTACATTACATTGCGACTTTGAGTTTTCCTTAGTATTGTACAGCCTACTTCGTCATGTCCATCGACGAAGGCTGGGCGTGTCCGACTCGTATCCGATTATTCGGGAGCGGGTCGTGACATGTTTTTAGTGGTGGCCCATGTAGGTCTATCCTAATGACACTTAGGCAATAAAGTATTATTGGGGGACCAGCGAAAGCTAAGAAAAACTCATCACAGAATAGGAACCGCGAGAAAATAGTTTATGGTTTATGGTTATTGATATTTAAAATTTAAAAATTTGATTTTACTTATGATTTTTAGGATAGTTTATGTTTTTTCTAGGATATAGCAATCAACAGTTTATTTTTCTTTTACAGGACGGTCGCCACGGCGAACGCTAGGACCAGTGAGCAGCCTGCACCCAGTTAACAAGAGCAGCTTCCACCGCCTCCGCCTCAGCCGCTTCCTCCGACGATGACGTTCGACGGTACGCAAGTGACGGCCATGTTCCAGCAATTCATGGAGGCCCAGAATCAGCAGGCTGTGCAGTTCAGAGAGGCTCAGAGTCAGCAGGCCGCACAATTTAGAGCGACCGTCATCGACGCACTCAGGACCAGAGAGTCGGCAACATCAACACCGCCAGCACCGCCGGCACCAGCAACACCGAGGCCAGAAACTGCCAAGGACTATCAGTTCCTCTGCCCGATGGATTTTTGGGGCAATGAGGGGATAGTCTACGCAGACGAGTGGCTGGAGAATGCTGAGCGGTCATTGAAGATGGCGAGGATCCCAGATGATTTGCAGGTCAAAGTTGCGAGCATGCGACTTTTCGACATTGCTAGGGCTTGGTACCGGGAGGAGCCCTAGTTAGCAGAGCCCAAAGTTTCCTGGAAGGATTTCAAACTGCTATTCCAGGAGAAGTTCTTCCCGGATGTGGAGCGGGACGAGCTTAGGTTGTAATTTGAAGCATTGCAGCAGGGGGAGTATGACAGTGGCCCAGTATACATCGGAGTTCACTCGACTCAGCAGGTTCGCAGAGAACCTAGTCAGCACATCGAAGGAGAGGGCTTGGAAGTTCAAGAAGGGCCACACCAGGGAGCTGCGATATGTAGTAGCTATCAGTCAGGCCACGACTTATGCGAGCATCCTTAAAGTTGCTCAGGGAGTGGAGAATGAGATGGATCCGAAGCTTAAACGGGACTAAGAGATTGGAGCCAGTAGTTTCCAGGGTCCATTGAAGCAGACTGACACTCAATAGAGGCCACTTCAGCATCAGCATCATGTTCGAGCACCGACATCGCCGAGATAGCAGGGGCAGATTTAGACTCCGATGTACTTTTCTTGCGTATACTGCAAGCGATCGGGATACCGTGGCGAAGAATGCCGTAAGAAGTTAGGGCAGTGCTTGGTTTGTAGATCTGCCACTCACCAAGTGAGAGATTGCCCTGCAGCTTTTACTCGTCAAGAGCCAGCACCAGAGCAGCAGCAGGAGGACCCAGTCTTTGAGGATCAATAGTAGTCGCGGGAGCATAGCCAGATGGACCGTTATTTTCTTACTTGCTTGTAGTAGCTAGATTTTCTTTTATTGCCTAGTTTAAGGCTTGTCTCTGAGTTTTCTTGCATATATAGTCTTTTCGCATTATTCAGTGACTACTTGTTAGTCCTTGTTACTTTTATTATCCAAATAAAAATCTTTTACTCAATTGTTTCTTAAATTTTATTTTAATTGATTTTGTACACTACAAAATCTTTGAACTTTTGAGGACAAAATTTTTGTAAGGGGGGTAGATTTGTAACTCCCTGAACCTATTTTCTGGTATTATTGGAAATTTTTTTAAAATTCTTTTTCTATATATGTCTAATTGAATCGGTAAGATAAATGCATTTCAAATTTAAATAGTCTTTTATTAATAATTAGAAATTATTTGTAGCAATTAATTGTTTATGGAGAATAGTCATTAATTGTTGATAATAATTAATTTGGTTCATTTTGTAATTGGTTTATTAATTTGATTCCCCTTGGTAGGATTAAAATTTTCTGTTAATGTTCAAAACTACTAAATAATAGTAATTTGTGTATTTCCAATAAATTACAATATTGTTATTGTTACTAATACTAATTAATTTTACAATTAATTAATTAACTATTAATTAAGTTAAAGGACTAATTATTGTTTTCGGATTAATTAATATATGATTTTATTAAGAAAGCGGTAACTATTTTATTGAACAGTTGGTAATATTGTAATCTGTTAGTAATTAGGATTAAGCAGTTTGAATTCTTGTTTTGAAATCTGTTTTTATTTAAAAATCTGTTAACTACCTTTTGAAAACTATTGGAGGGAAATTAGACTTTGGAATCTATTTTTATGAAAATTCTGTTTGAATTTGAATTTTGAAATCTGTTAGAATTTTTATTGTTTGCAATTTTGTTACTATTATTTAATTTAGCCCCAAATCTAGTTTTATTGACAGCACTGCCACTATACTAAATACCCCCTAATCTACAGTTATTTACAGTATTGCCATTCCCCACTTGACACACACACAATAATATTTTATTATAAATACACACGTTTTCCAATGTACAGACAACTGTCAGTCATCTCTCTCTCTACACGTCATCCACTCTCTCTCTCCCCTCTCTCTGCTCGAGGAGCACCTGTCACGACCCGCACCCGCTTTTCGAATACGGAACGTGTCCAAGCCAGCCTACGCCGCAGAGTCGGCGGTAGAACGCTGTCAAGCCTGCAAGAAAATAAATGCTCAAAATACAACATTTGCTGCTCATCCACAATTCTAAATTTATTACAACATTTACAAGATTTATATTTAAAGAAAATACAACATTTTATATTTAATGAAAATGACAACTAGTTCCACTATCTAGGTCGGCCTCAGCATACCCAAGTCTTCCCAGTGCTAAGAGTGATCGCGGCTTAACCTAAAATATTGGTTATCCAGTCAGGATTGGAACAAGTACACAAACCGACGACAATGCAAAATATAATAGAATTAACAAGACATGAAAATAGCATATGGAATATGAAAGCTAGTAAGAAACTGATGACATAGCATGATAGAGAAGTAAACAAGGAAAAACTAATAAAAGACATCTATCTAGGTGGTATGAAATACCCTTTTCGACATGTGAACGGCTAGGGGGTAAATCCGGCACCTGCACGTGTCGTGTACAGGTGCTATTGTTCACGAATAGACATCATGGGATAGTTCTGGGTAGTCTACATGTCTACTAAGATATTTCTCCTCCCGACTACTCCGTATGACGAGCGTGTCAACAAGCAGCAAGATATATGTATGAACATGAAATGAAAAGACTACTATGAATCGAAAAGCAATCAGAAAGTGTACTTGCCTGAGGTCCTTAGCTGGAGAAACCAATAACACTATACCACTCAATCAGCCACAATCAGTCAACACATGTAGAAGTCTCCGGATGCTGAAATAAATAGTACCAACGTTCTCAAAATAGTCAAATTAGCTAGGATTGCCTGTCCTTAAGTCCAATTCTGGACACAGGGGCAAAACGGTAATTTTAGGCAAAAAACGGTGCCCGCCGTTGGATCCGCTTTACACCGAAAAGCGTGCCAGAGTCAACGGTCTCGAAAGTCATCAAAATATATGTCTATGGATCTAGTTTTCTGATACGAACCCAACCGTATGTCCAGAGTTGGATTCCGGCGGGCCGTGCACAAAATTTCCCGTTGAGTGGGACCGTAGGGCCCGCAAAACGGTAATTTTATCAACTGTCTCAGAGTTGGACCAAACTTGGCATACAGAACCAAAAAAATGATACGGTTCTGTTGGCGTAAGTTTCGTCTCGATCTGATGAGCATGCACAAAGTAATTGGAGAATTTGCAAAGTGTACGATACGGTAAATTTCGGCGGATACGTATCAAATTCGTCGCGCACACGCGACCAATTTGAATTTCGCCAAAGCCCACACGACCACAAAGCTGTTACGCACTTTCGATGCCTTCAGTTCATGACTTCGTCGCCCAGAATGGCGGAACGCACGTCGTGTGGAACAATTTTCTAGTTTTCAAAACAGTTTTTATCAATTTTTTCCTGATTTTCTAATTGGTTTTAAAACAGAATATAATCAACTAGAAAATAAACTAAAAGTAGGGTCTCAATCTCGGTTATGTTGTCTACAAGGCTGTTCAAGCGTTTTCCAAGCTTCACAATATCCTGGTCGTAAATCGACCGCCAACGTTGGGTTTCGGGACGGTTTCTATAGTCCAGAATTCAAGGTTTTTCTTGGTTTTGGAACTCGTTTATCGTCGCGTACAAAGCGAGATAAAATAAACTATCTGAAGGGAAAGAGTCGGTTAGGTTACTACATACCCAAGGAAACGGCTCATCAAAATGATGAGCGTACACGACGAATGACTGCTGCGAAGTTGTCTCCTGCGGGCTGCAACTCCTGCTGTTGGAGTGCTGTGTTCCCGTGTGCTGTCG
>JANAVB010019106.1:17500-37786 GCA_029216955.1 Iris pallida | reverse complement strand
CTTGTGTTGTGGTTGTGTCCATGTGGGAAAATCCCAAATTTGGACACACTATGGTGTTGTTGTATGAATGAATTATTACATGTTTAATCTCATATTTTTGTATTGGAGATGTGTTCAATAGTGTCTCATATATATATTAGTGTAGAGAGTGAGTTCTTGATATTATGTTAATACTTGTGTTCTTTTGTCTCAAACTACCCAAATCTGTCATGATTTTTTCCACGTTTTTAATTTCAGCCATAACTTAGAAATATCATAACATCTAGCTCAAAGCTCGGTTAATCTCCCATTGTTTTTAAAAGAAGCGTATTGAAGTTAGCTTTCCAAAAACATGTATTTTGGCCTAATTCTTTCTGTAACTTTCTGGAGAATTATTTGAGTGTCAGCTGTACGAAAGACAAACGCGTTCTCGGTATTTTCGCGATTTCGGGAGTTTCGGAAACGAAAATGCGATCCGTTTGAAATTTCGGAAAGCTAACACATAGATCTATAATATACTTTAATTCTAGATTTTAATTCATGCTGAGATGGTACAGTATTGATTATTAGTAGGAGTTACTATTCGGCATATGTATTTTGTGCACCCTTGTGCGTAATATTGTTCTATTTGATTTTAACCCATGTTAATGTATATACATTATGTAATTAAATAGAGAATGCAAGCATGAGTAATGTTTAAATAAATGATGTATGGGTGTAAGTATCCTATCTAATGTAAGCATGTATAAGTATGGCTTGTAATGAATATGTAGGTTCCATAGTATGTAATGTATGGTGCATATAGTGCAGAGAAGAGAATAATGAATGATGAATGAATGCAAGCATGAATGTAATGTAATAATAGATGTAATGTATGCAATATACAAGTTAATGAGATGTAATGTTCTATGTTAACACAAATCCTATTACCTCATGTACCCCTTACACTATGTTGACACTATCACACTTGACACTTTGTTCACTTACACTTTGACACTCTTTGATATGTATACACTATATATGCCCATTTAATCCTCACTTGCCCCTTTGCCATGTTCACCTACACACACATAGCCTCTTAAATAAGTATTTATGAATATAGTTAACTTAGCTATGTATGTATTATATATATGTTAGTATATTGTGTTGTAATATATAAGTTTATATAAACATTTGAAATGCCATGATTATAGACCTAATATTGAATACCAATATATGCATGTATATATATGTGTAGACATATATAGCTTAAAGTAATAGATTACCTAGTGTACATCCAATGTGAATTCTTGCCTATTTGAGTATTGAATAATTGCATGCTATATAGAGTTGGGTATATGTTGGCTTGTATAGCCTTGTATTGATGTGTGCTTGCTAGGATAGTCTTGGTTAGGCCTAGTAAGACTTGCTGGGTTAGAACATGACCTAGTTTGACCTAGTTTGACTAGTGTAGTTGACCAGAGTTGACCAAGGGTTGACTTTGGCCTAGTTTGACCTAGATTTATTTAGAATGCATTGTAGTACTTTATATTACCCTTCTGGACATGTTGTGACTTGTGCTGTTCTAATTAGGAGCCAAACACCTCTCCTCGGACAGTATCTTTACCTTGGACATTCAGATATCTGGCGAGTACATTCTCTTATCATTTTATAATATGTTTAGGATTATATTTCCTGCTTTAGACTATCTTACTTGATGCTGACACGTTGGTAACACGGATTGGTACTATATGGATCCCTTCATGAGATGTTATCCCTCTCGGGAGCATCAGATACTTTTGTCAGTGTGTTTCACTTACATCACGTATCATATACTTCTATCATCATGAATCTTCGGGAATCAGCTAGTGACTCATGTACCCTCATGATCACCGAGCCTTCACGAATCAATTCATGAATCACCCTTTATGGGCAACGTAGTGTAGTCATGAATCTTAACGTAACTTGAATGGATCCTTGTGTATTGATTGGGGTACGGGGGAGTATGAATGGTCATGTGAATAAATATCCAAAGTAGTGTAGTCATGAATCACTCTTAGTGTAGTCATGAATCAGTCCTAAGCCATTCACATGTTCATCTGTACTCTAAATCACTAGCACTGTCTCTCTTTATATATCATAGATATTTACTTACAGTCTCTCTTTTACATTATGCTATTTCTTCAGATCCTGTATTTTATTCTCTAGCATGATTACATTTCCTTTCCTGTTATGACTTGTTGAGATGTATTGTACTCGCTCCAGTCCTGACTGGACCTGTTAATAAATTTTACAGATAGCCTGGAGGTTGCCTGCTAGCCTAGAGGAGACAGTAGAGGTTGTATAGATAGCTAGGGTTTATTCATAGTTTATTTTCAGTCGTCTTGAGTTGTATTTATGGATTACTGTATTTGAGTTTTGAGATGTATTCTGGGTTTGTATCTTAGACACTTAAACTTCTATCTGTTGTATCTCTTTTCGATTTCATGTTTTATCTATCTTCCTTTATGCTCTACCTTAGATGTTATTGAGTTTACATTCTGCTATGTCACCCCCATTCGGGGAGTATAAACTGTTTAGTCTTATACTGTTAGATGTATTGAGACCTAGGACAGCGTTCTACCGCCGACACTGCGGCGTAGGCTGGGCATTGTTACGTTCTCGTGCCCTAACTCTAGGGTGCGGGTCGTGACACCTCCTTCATAGAAGCGGGAGAGAAATATTGCCTTGAATTCGTCAAAAGACGAAATAGAGTTATCGGGTAAGCTACGATACCAGTCGTAGGCTGAACCCGTCAGGCACCCGATGAACACTCGAGTGAGAAGAGCATCATTTTTCTGCAAGTGTACAGTCATAATATCAAAGTGATTGATATATTGACTGGAAGATGCTTTTCCATCGAATAAAACCATGGATTGCGGCTTGAACTTCGGTGGAAAGGGTACATCATTCCAATGAGGAGGATAAGGTTGCGTAATCTCTAACCTCTGGAGCTGATCTTTGTGCCTCAAAACTTCAAACTGTGCTTTGAGTTCACGCACTGCTTGAATGGCTTCACTGGTTTGAGGGAGCACATTTGATTGAATAGTCGTTGGATGTACCGTAACCCCCACTGGAGGTGGTACATCTTCTGGAATGATGGGATCTGGAGATGCAGAATTTTTATTAACAGCAGGCTCTTGAACATTCAAAGGTATATCAGCCCCTTGACTATCTTGAGTTTGTGCTGCTACTGGTACCGGAGTTATTACTGTAGGTTGAGCAGTTTGCTGATTCAAAATTATCTGATGCATGCTTTGTACCATGTTAAGCATGTCTTTCAATGATTGCTCCACGACAGTGAGTCGTTGTTCCGTATTAGCAGATGACGTCTCTGGTTCATCTCCAACAGCGTAGGATTCAACCTCTCTTGAAGATACAGAGGGATTAGTATAGAAGTATGAATCCACACTATCGGTATCAGACTCAAATGATTGAGTACCCCCAGCTTCTGAATCAGAAATCTACAATTGTCTTTGTCTTATTGATCGAGTATTCTGATATACTCCTTCAAAGGAATCAAGAAGCCTGTTGAACTGTTGTTGACCTGGGGTTTGGGACATATTCCGTCTTGGATGTCGTCCTCTGTTAGTATGAGATGCCATTTTGACTGACACATATGACAGCTCATGTTCTTGGTCTTTAGCTTGATGTTGAGGCGAGTTAAAACTTAAACGATCAAAAACTGACCATTTTGAAGCCGAACAACAACAGTTGATCACAACCTGGTGATATTCACAATGATGTTTTTCTTGGGGGAATATTACCGGGGATTGTCTGTTCTTACGTTTTGCATTAGCAATTCACGTAAATCAGAAGGAACAGATGGAGTATTCTTCTTTATTACATTTGGGGTAGAAAAACGTTTAGTTCCTTGTGTAAAGAAGATTACTGGCTGCATTCGCAGAACCAAACTGTACATTTTTACGCATTTGGAGTTGTGTGCGTAAATCTTGAGATTTAGCACGAAGGACTCCATTTTCTTGGCGTGTAATTTGTAAGTTTGGTACTTTGCGTAAAGCAGTATAAGAAGGTTGTTGGTGTAGGACAGAAGCTTTACCAACGACATTTTTACGCTGCACACGTTTAGGTACATTCATATTAGATGTGCAAACATCGTTATGAATTTTATCTACACTGTCAAAGACATGAGACTTACCTTTACGCGTGGAGCGTAAAATTGATTATCTACCACGTCACAGACGGGCGATTTTGCTTTACGCGAGGAGCGTAATTTATTTGGGCCTACCACGTCACCGACGGGAGACTGATTCTTACACTCAGAAGCATAAACTTTAGAGTCTGCCCCATTACGAATGGGAGATTCATTCTTATGTACTGAGCGTAAAATTTGGTTCTTACCCACTGAGCGTAAAACTTGATTCTTACGCAGTGGGCATGAAACCTGATTATCTTTACCATTACAAACGGAAGATAAATCGTCACACTTTGAGTGCAACTCTGAAGTAAGGACTGCCTCGTTACGAACGGGAGCCCCTACGACAGGAGTGGGAAGAATTCCCTTGTCATCAGAAGCAACAGAGAGATCAGAAACCACTTTGGATTTGGGATTCCAAACTTTTTGTGCTTTGTGAGACTTTTGAACATTGGAGTGGCGAGAACCACCCCCAGTTCGGAGCATTTCTTCATAGGCAGTCTGGTCGAAGTGCACAACCAGAGTCTTCTTGGTCGAACCGACCGAAACATCATCATATTGAACAACGCCTCCTCGTTAGAGGAGAAGGTCGTCCCCAGCAGAGTCGCCATTTTTGTTTCACTTAACAAAATGCCTTGGAGAAATTGGCTTTTGAAAATAAAACGAGAAAAAGTACAAGAAGTACAAATTTGATTCTGGAAAAGTATTGCTATGGAAGTCTGATCTGTAAATGATCACTTTGTTCCTTGGACCATACGATGATGATGAAGATCATTGCTTGAAGTAGAACAACTTGGAAGAACTAAGTCACCAGAAAGGTATCGACGCACTTGGGCACTGATGGCGAGGCCGAATGCTTTCCTGCTTTGCTTCACTCTGTTCTGAAAGAAAAGTTGAAGAAGAATGCTCCGGAGAATCAAAATCTCGAAGTTCTGATCTCTGTATTCTCTCCTGTCTTTCTGTCTTTTTTTCTCTGTCCTCTGTTATGAGAAAAATAAGTCTATTTATAGACTTGGGCTCTTGTGCGTAAAAACTCAGCAAAAATTCTATCTTTACGCTAACAACTGCCACCCATGATCGAAGCCATCCTCTGCATATATTGACGTGTGTCCCATCACTTCAGTAAGGATAGGATTCATGTACACACGTTCTTCGAAAAGAGTAGCATGAGAGCCACGTAAGCAAACCACGTTCCAAACTGGTGGAGGAGAATAGGGCGTAAAAATAGCCCAATGTACTCTGAGCGTAAAGCAGTGGATTTGGCATAAAATAGCCTTGACATAGACTTCCCGCGTAAAGTGGTTATTAAATAACCTTGAGCGTAAAAGTAGCTCAAATAGACTTTACGCACACGTCGACTGTTGAGCGTAAAGGCTCATATAATCTTCGTGCGTAAAAGAAGCCGTAGTGTGAGCGTAAAGTAGCTCAATCCACACACTAAACGACAACATTGGTCTCTGTGTAAAGACAAATCCCTTTGTGATATATGCCATCATTAATATCTTCATGTCAGAGTTTGCATTAAATGCAAGATTTGACAGCTTTGTCCAGCGTAAAAGTGGCTGCTCTGTCCTTGGCGTAAAATCATAGGTGTAGACCCAAGCGTAAAATGATCAGCCTTCTTAGGCGTATATTAGCCTAGTCTTGGGCGTAAATAAATTACTCGTTCTGCTTGGCGTAAAGTAGATCACTTATGAATGAGATGACTCTTTCTTTGAATCACTTTTTACGCTCCTACAACCATATTTCGCAAGGCCAGCATATGCCTCAACATAAATACAATTTATTTCACGTAATGCCACCTCCCGGGCTCTTCATGCTTTAGAGTGTCACGACCCGCACCCGCATATCCGGATACGAGACGTGTCCAAGCCAGCCTACGCCGCAGAGTCAGCGGTAGAATGTCGTCAAGCCCACAAGAAATAAATGCTCAAAATATAATATTTGCTGCTCATTCACATTTCTAAATTTGTTACAACATTTACAATATTTATAATTAAAGAAAATACAAGATTTTATAATTAATAAAATTGATACAACTGCTATCTATTTCTAGGTTCCTGTCTGCAAGTACACCCGAATCTCCTAAGCTAAGTGAAGCCACAACTAACCTGAAAAATGATGGTTTTTACTCAGGAATGGAACAAGTACACAAACCGATGGCAATGCAAAAATACAATAGAATTAACAAGACATGAAAATAACATATGACATATAAAAACTGGAAAGTACTAATGACATGGCATGGTGGAGAAGAAAAGGAAAAATAAATAAAAGACATCTACCTACGTGGTGTGAAATATCCATTTCGACATGTGAACGGCTAGGGGTAAATCCGGCACACTGTACGTGTCGTGTGCAGCTGCTATCAGGCAAGAATAGACATTTTGGGAATATTTCTTGGTAGTCCACATGTCTACTAAGATATTTTCCCTTCCGACTACTCCGTGTGACGAGCGTGTCAACAAGCAGCAAGATATACGTATAAACATGAAATGAAAAGACTACTATGAATCGAAAGCAATCAGAAAGTGCACTTGCCTGAGGTCCTTAGCTGGAGAAACCGATAGTACAACCACATCAGATGAGTCACTAAAGTCAACACATGCAAACATTCTCCAGATGCTGAAATAAATATTACTAACATTCTCAGAATAGTCAAATTAGCTGGGATTGCCTGTCCTTAAGTCCAATTCTGGACACAGGGGCAAAATAGTAATTTTGGGTCAAAACGATATCCGCCGTTGGATCCGCTTTACACCGAAAAGCATGCCAGAGTCAACGATCTTTAAAGTCATCAAACTATATGTCAACAGGTCCAATTTTTTGATACGAACCAAACCGTATGTCCAAAGTTGGATTTCGTCGAGCCGTGCACAAAATCGCCCGTTGAGTCGGACCGTAGGGCCCGCAAAATGGTGGTCCGATCAACTGTCTCAGAATGGGACCAAACTTGACATACAGGACCAAAAAAATGATACGGTCCTGTTGGCGCAAGTTTTGTCTCGATCTGACAAGCGTACACAAAGTAATTGAGGAATTTGCACAGAGGTCGATACGGTGAATTTCGACGGATATGCATTAAATTCGTCGCGCACACGCGACCAATTTGAATTCTGCCAAAGCCCACACGTCTGCGAACTCGATACGCACCTTTTGATGCTTTCGATTCGTGACCACATCTCCCGGTTTGGCGGGACGCACGTCGTATCGAGGGTTTTTTTACTAGATTTTAAAACAGGTTTTTGTTAAACTTTGGGATTCGATTTCTCGACACGTAGTCGATGATTTCCAAATCCACAAAAAGGGTCGTGAAGTCCTATATGTCGTATATAACTGTGTTCAAAAAAATTTCTAATCTGGCATTAGATCGATCGGAATCGATCTTCAAACATGGGTGATTGGACAGTTTCTGTCCTGTTTTCGAACATTTTTTTATCGATTTCGACTCAGTTTATTTTTGAATCTGGATCGATTCCACACAAACTAGCTGGATGGGTTCCTAGGTGGTTATGTTGGCTTTCTAAACTAATTTACAGATCAAAAATCGGTTAAATATAGGATGAGAAACATGGATTCAAAATATACCTCCACGGCTGATGTCACTGTCGGTTGACTGCCTGTGCATCCGCGCGCTCCAACGTGTTCGGCCGGCCAGTGGTCGCGCGCGCGGCGGAGCACGGCGGTGGCGCGCGGCCTGGGCGTGGGTTCGTGTTAGGGTTTGCTCCCTCTCCTTCTCGATCTATCCTTATAACTCTTCATCCGATATATATATATATATATATATATATATATATATATATATATATATATATATATATATATATATATATATATATATATATATATATATATATCAGTTCTCGGTTTAAGAATAGAGCCGAAGGGGTCGGCCAGGCTCTTGTTCTGCTGAGTTTGGTTGGCTAAGCTATGGGGGTTTAGGCCCTGCTGGGCTGGAATTAAAGGGTGGGTCGGTTGCAATGGTTTGGCTCTTTGATTATTTATTAATAAACTAATACATATATATATATATATATATATATATATATATATATATATATATATATATATATATATATATATATATATATACACATGCACACATATATTTTATATATTTGTATACACATGTATGTATACCGATATATGTATCTATATATATACACGTACACACATATATTATAATGCATGCACATGCGTACATATATATATTTATTATATATACACACACATGTACACCTATATAAATATATTTATATATACACGTACACCTATATATATACGTACACATGAACATATATAATATTTATTTATATATTCATACACATATATAATATATTCATGTATATTCATAATCACATACACTTACACACACACACACACACACACACACACACACACCACACACTATATATATATATATATATATATATATATATATATATATATATATATATATATATATATATATACACACACATCTAAATAAACTCCATAATACTAATAACCCACTAAAATAACCCAAAGAGTCTTGGTGAACATATCTGGTCCTAGAAAATTGTACCAATATTCTAAAACTCTATTTAAATTTTAATAATAGCCATTTTGTATAAATAACCAAATATTTAGAAAATATCATTAAGTCCACCCAAAAAGTTAGAAATTATTTGTACGTACCTAAAAGTATGTCTACATAGGTTTGGACTTGATTCGGGTCCAATCTGGACTAGTTTGGTACCACTGGATCACTTAAACGTCAAATAATATTAATAATAAATAATTAAAATTTATAATGGTCATGTCACAACTTGGCCTGGTTTTCTAGTTGGGATATCACTATTGCTCGGCCTTCCCTACCAGGGCTAATACACTAGTCAAAGCACGCCACTGCACTATCCGTGCCATGATTTCTAGTCACCTTGTACTCAAATTTCTAACCCTGACTAAAATTATCTATCGTAATAATTAACTAATTAATTATTTATAAAAACTTTATAATCTTCCAACTAATTGCTAAAATTTCTACCAATAGATATTTAGGCATTTGGCATCTAGAATCCTCTCCTATCTATCCAGTAACCCAAGATTTAGCAAGCAGTAATTTACACCAGTAGCTAAGGAAATATGACCATTCGTCGCTCAGAAATAGGAGGGTCATGAAGATAAGGAAAAATAATCAAGAGTAAATCTGAAGTTTCAAGAGCGGTAGAAAGTATCCAAGGATACAGATAGAAAGAGTGTTTATGAATCATTGACTTACTTGCTAAATCGAAGAACTCCTCATTTCTTGGAGGGTTTTACAATCTATGCAATACGAAAATTCTGTTCCCGAAATTCTAAACAAGGTTCCACAATAGAACGGGATTTGGGAAATCAAGGTTGTGATATATTCCGTGGTTATTTAACAACACGAGCAAGGGATACGAATGCAATACAGGACCGTATCACGACGTCCAGGTAGATGAAATAATGGTTACGAATGACATCACATTCTAAGAGGTGGAGACTACATCATGGGTATAGGGACCTATTTCTATTAGTTCGGTTCTATAGTCCAAAAATGGTGGTATGTATGGATGGGTGTTACTGGGTCTTAATGGGCTCTCTATTCGGACATCTCTCACTGGTTGGATAAACCTGGGATTTCACTCTATATTGACTGTACAAGGTCCCAAGATAAAACTATTTCTACTAGGTTAGGGTACCCTAGAATAGGTTTCCACCCAAGTGGTTGAGCTAGTTGTCAGTCAGGTTGGTTAGCTAGGTTCCTAAAGTCCAAAATGTGCCTTCGGTGACTTGTGTTTAAGTAGCACTTGAGGCCTCGGTTGGGTGGCACACTAGTGGCATGTGCGTAGTGGGCTTCGAGTAGATCACAACCATATATTGGATTGAAGGAGTTGAATTGGGGTTGAGGTTCTAATGGAAGTCAAAAAGTATACCGGTATTGTGGTAAGGGCTATAACTAGTCCTTTTGTCCTGAAAGTCGTACCAAAAGAATAGAGTACAAAGGGACGAGTTTGAATGGGACATGATATATCTTGATGAAGGTGGACTCGTCTAGATCTTGCATGTGAAATCTGTTGGAAGGTAACAGTTGGTCTCGTGCTCCGAATATTAATGACACGACCGGGGACACAAAATGATCTAAATGGAAATTGGAAGCCCATGGGGCACTAATTATCATCCAAATGGAAATTATTCTAATCATTCGGTAGTCCTCACATATCCCAAAACTTTAGAAGGCTTACAGTCTACCCACCTTAGAAGCTAGGATATGGTTTTAGGAGTAATGAGGTTAGAAGGATTCTAAAGTTCGGATATTGTACCTCGACTCTGGTCAATGAAGAACAAGGCACAACATAATGGGATACGGTAGATAAGTCAAGCCAAGGATCGTTCCTCAAATTCAGATGGCTAGAAGGTCCCAAAAGTAGCTTGAAGGTCGAGAGGAGAACGAGTAACTCAAGGCAAGGTTCCTGTCATAGGGATGGCCGATGGTAGCTACACTTGCGTATACAACTATCATAGTCATGTGAATACTATGTATCTACCTATCAATTACGAGCTTTCGTCCTTCCATATCAGTGAAAGACCAAAAATAATATAGAGTTCAAGAATGATGTCACTGAATACAATTACATGATTAAAAGGCGAATATATAATTCAATAGGAATTGTCAAAGCAGTCACGGATGAGATCCTAGAGACATTTACATCTCAGTCCACTTAAGGTAATTAGATAAAGAGAGAACCAAATGCATCATGGTTGATCAGACCGTAATACAATGATTCTGATTAGACAATATGTTAGCGGACGTCCCCAATAAACACATGTCTCGAATCAAGCTCGATAAAAGAGTAAGTTTGCAAAACTAGGCTGTAATAGTAGCATTGGTCAAGATAGTCAAAATATAAGTAGGCGAAATTTTTGGAAAGGAGGCACAAGTAGTTCGAGTTTTGAGAGAATCAAAAATTTTACCTGGTGTTCTTGCTTATACATGCATCCTACTATCTTCCTATCCATAAGGCCTTGGTCGACTAATGGGTTATGGAACTCTGGATTCTATATTCTAGGTAAACCTATTAATATCAGTCAATTACCCTATCAATAGATCACAAGAACCACATAACGCTAGGTTGGGAGTCATGCTACTCAACTTACAGAACTTTCACTAGTTTTGGCCTTAGGTCTTATGGTAAACGTAGGGCATTTTTCTATTCTCTATAGTATCCTAATCTTGTAATCACGTCTGAAGTTATTTCACCGAGAATTATGCCTCGCCTGTATACTCTGGCTTTGACAAACTCTTGGTTCCGTGATTCAGATGTGACAAGCTATCAGGCGCTCTACCTTATATTGACATAAGGTCAAAAGAGGTCAACAAGGATATAGTTTAGCATTGATCCTGTAACGCCCCAGTCCCAAAATACGTAGGACTAGGATACGTATACATGCCAGCTATGCATCGAGAGGACTCCAGCCCAGCTCGAATACGTATAAGCTGTCTGGTTTCCTAAAGCAATCTACAAATATCTCAATCCCCTGAAGATAAACTCTTGTATAAACCAAGTAAACTAATGCTGGTCAGACATTAGCAAACCTGTTACTATAAGTAAAAAAAAAGATAATATACAATAAAGTGGACCAGACTCTAATGCAATTATCTTGAACAAGCTTCTAATGAAAGATAAAGCTTGTAAAACTAGGCTATACAGCAGCATTGCCAAAGTAATGTAATATAGGACAAAATCTAATCACGGAAAAGAACGATAAAACATCAACTAAATATACATGCAGACTTGGTGTAGCAATCATCCTCCATCAGTGTACTATACCTTCATCTAATACCTGGAGAGATCACCAGGTCCTCAGAGGACTAGCAAGACATATAATATACATGCCTACTATACAATAAATAATATGCGAGAAAATAAAAAATGGTATAAGGAACAATATGAGACTAAAGAATAAGTATAAATAGAATACCGTCAAAGATAGTGCTATCAAGCGTGACTAATAGTAAGTCGGGGTAACCACAGCCCGATGGGAGCTCACAGTCCAATAGTCAGTAGTCGATGGGGAATCTCTAACTATAGTAAGGCTCATCCGCACTCGATGGCAGCTAACGAACGAGGTGGTCATGTATAGTCATGTCTAATAATAGGTCAGGGTCGAATCAAACGAGGTCAGGAGATCATGGCATGGACAAAACAATACTATTACTAGACAGAAAAAGATAAGAAAGATAAAATAAGTAACATGGAAAGAAAAAGTAACAATCTACGTGCACGTAAAACTAGAAAATAACCATGACAGGAAGCAAGATAAACATGGAATCAGTATGACAGAAAAGAATATCAATCTAGAAATGCATGTAAATACTGTAGAGTTTGGCAAGGTTTACTTGCCTGGTGTCGCGCTGTGAATCTGAAACGTCGCTCCCGCGTTAACGCCGCCGGAACCCGACGCTCCTAGATAATTAATTAACTAAATTAACCCACTACTCATGAACTTACAATATGACTTAATTAGTCAAGATAATGTTTTAAGATTATATTCAATTTCTAGTGGAACCCTTTAGACCCATACAATCACACACAGGTTCCACGAGACACCGAACACAGTTTTTGGGTTTCCAACTCCCAATTAGTCAGTTATGTTGCTACTTCGATCATATAATTAAATATCATATAAAAATAATAAGAATATTATTTAAAATAATTTTCTATAGATTTATCTCAGAATTTTTAGAATTTATATTTCTAAAGAATTATACGACTAGTTGTCTATCGGGTCGACTAGTCTACCCAAAATTTGTCTAGAACTTCATTAATTATCTAAAATTATGAAAATCCTCAAAAGTACAATTTAAACAGAATTAAAATGCCCTAAATATTAGAATATGAAAATTTGATGCAAGGATTTTATGGTACTAATGGTTTGGAATCTTCTGGGTCAACAAGTCACCCGAAAATGACTAGTTTTGACCTATAATTTTTTCGACCAGAATTGAATTGATAAATTCGTGAAAAATGCTTAAAAATCCTAATTTAAATAATTAACCTACATAAAATTCAGTTTTGAAAAATTTCTACAGAAAGTTATAGGTCCTTCACAACGTGGTAAGTTTTGGCTCTACCGAAACATGAAAATAGCTCATAATTCATGAAAATTTTATGGGTAAAAATACTATCCAAGAGACATCAAAACAATATTTCTATAGAATTAATACCATAATTTCTACAGATTTATAGCATAGGTTTGAGATGGAAAAATTAGGGTTTCTTACCAAAAGTCCTTGCTAGTTGGGTTGTGGAGGCTTCTCCTTGCTAAAGCTCCCACCATTATTGCTATCCTTGCTGGCTAATTCTCTCTTGATGAGTTTGGAGGGGTTGGCAATGCTTTTAGATAGTCGGATGGAGAAGATAGAGCCTTTAGGGTTGGTTTGGTGGAGTTTGGATGGAAGAATGATGAAAGAAGGAGCCTTTATGGAGGAAGATGAGTTATGTGATGGAGGGGATGATTTAGTAGAGGGGAGGGGATGCTATTTTCAAAATTTATTGTAAAGGAGCTGCTCTTAGTGATAAATAAGAGTTTTTGGTATTAGGGTTAGGATTTTGATAAGGGTTGATATATATGGGCCCATGGGTTGAGTTTATATATGTAGGAGGGTTTTTCCATACATGGCATGACCCGTCAATGTAGGGGATTATTTTTGGACAAAATTACATGAAAATAATCTTTAGTTGGTCTTATGTGGGGTCCACATGGATTGGTTTGGTTATTTTATGAGTTGGCTAATTGATTGATTGAGGATTTAAATAAAAGATTTCCTAATATGGAACTAGTTAGATTTCTAAATATAAATGCAATCTAAATCTGAATTAAATATACAATATATATTTATTAATATATATTAATGCCTAACATGCCTACATAGGTTTGGGTTGGACTTTGGGTCAAATATAAACTAATGCCAACTAGGGTTACACTAGGATTACACGTAGACACTTTCTATAAATAGAAACTTTCCAAAATTGAAAACATATTAATATTAATAAAATATATATACAAATATATATCAACATGAAGGTATTTGAGAGTACTACATGTCTATTTAGATTGGGATTTGGTTCGGGTCAAGTCGGGGCTAAATTGGTACAACCAGATCTCCTAGAAAGTCAATAATCTAATAATTAATAAATAAATATCATCGGTGAGGTTAAGTCGCAACTTGGCCTGGTTTTCCTAGTTAGAAAATACCTATGGATCGGCCTTCCCTACCATGGATAATAGACTAGTCAAAGTACATGACTACACTATCCGTGCTAAAATTCCTAGTCGATATGTATCTCAAACTTAACCATAACTAAGGCCATATATATAATATTAGACTATTATAAATATAATCATATACACAAAATTGTATTTAAATCTAATTGACTGTATAACATCCCAAAATAAATTCATAATAATTATACTGCCATGGCAACCTAACATGGCTTCCTACCAGGTGGGGTTGGCTAGGTTAGGGTCCAAATATATTTTCTAATTTAATCAAACTCTAAGAGTCAACCAATAAGTCTCTTATGCCATTCGCAATTAAATAGCACATGGAGACTCGATTGAGTGGCACACTCTTAGCATGTGCGTCGTAGGCTCAAAATGAGTCAAAACCATAATTGGGTCGAATAGTTTTGATTTATGTCGAGTCCCGAACTCACGTGGAAAGTTAGGTCTGGAATTATGGTAAATAATCTAATTGCCTAAATTTGACCCGAAGTTGCGCAAAGTCAAAAGAATGCTAGGGAACAAGTTTGGATGGGACATAATAAATCAAGTTGAAGGTCATCCTGTCTACTACAAAACCCATGAAGGACGTTTCAAGAGATGGACATGTCTTGTGCTCCAAAAATCAAAGACACGGAAGAGTACATATATAATCATAATTAAATATACAATATAAACTAATAATTAGAAATACTAAAAAAATAATTCCCAAAAATCAAGGTCCTCACAATCTACCCACCTTAAATAATTTCGTCTTCGAAATTAAAATAAGGCTCACTAACAAAGAACCGTGCTAGAGTAACTAGGAATAGTTTAAGGGATATGCTAGGTCACTACAGTGTCTCCTAATAAGTTAAGTAATAATCAAGCCTAAACAATTTTGATTTGCAACATTCGTAAAGCTATATATGGTTATCTCTAGTCGCTCTTTTTGGTACTAGCGGTCTTGAAACGATCATATTGAAGGCTTGTCCTCCTAACCATTTTATCAAGACAATTATATAAGTCTCCCTTCACCTAACCAAGTTAAGTGATACCTATCAATCTGTCAAATCCTAATTTTACAATTGACATGATCTAATAGTAAATGGGTTGGGTTAGGCTTTGTCTAGTTTTATCTCTTAGAGGGTCGATCTCTACACTAAAACTACCACTCTATTCTTGATCAAGTGGCCACCATAAGGGCGTAACCCAGTATGATCATATATGTATGCCTATAATGAGGACGTCTACCCACCTTTGGTCAAACAACCTCATCAAACACATGATGCCCTATGGCATATGGCATCTCTAATCCTACTTATCTATCAAGCAATCACAGCAAACTAACTTACACTATAAATTAAGAATTTTTGCTAAATCCTATATAGCATGATTATTCGTCACTCCGAAATTGGAAGGGACGAGAAGCAATGATACGAGAAAGTAAAGGAAGAGTAATCGAGAGCAAATACGAAGTTCAAGGGTGGTAGAAAATTTCTAAAAGAATTGTCAAGGCAGTTGTGGATTGAGATTCCTAAAGGTTTAATCATATCGCAGGCCCGCTCGGTACAGTGACATGACCGAAACGGCTAACTCGACCTGCATGGGCCACCATAAAAATAGTAACGCCCCAGTCCTAAAATACGTAGGACTAGGATACATATACATGCCAGCTACGCATCGAGAGGACTCCAGCCCAGCTCGAATACATAGAAGCTGTCCGGTTTCCTAAAGCAATCTACAAATATCTCAATCCCCTGACGATAAACTCTTGTATAAACCAAGTAAACTAATGCTGGTCAGACATTAGCAAACCAGTTACTACAAGTAACAAGAAAAGATAATATACAATAAAGTGGACCAGACTCCAATGCAATTATCTTGAACAAGCTTCTAATGAAAGATAAAGCTTGTAAAACTAGGCTATATAGCAGCAATGCCAAAGTAATATAATAGGATAAAATCTAATCAAGGAAAAGAACGATAAAACATCAACTAAATATACCTGCAATCTTGGTGTAGCAATCATCCTCCATCAGTGTACCATACCTTCATCTAATACCTGGAGAGATCACCAGGTCCTCAGAGGACTAGCAAGACACATAATATACATGCCTACTATACAATAAATAACATGCGAGAAAATAGGAAATGGTACAAGGAACAATATGAGACTAAAGAATAAGTATAAATAGAATACCGTCAAAGATAGTGCTATCAAGCGTGACTAATAGTAAGTCGGGGTAACCGCAGCCCGATGGGAGCTCACAGTCCTATAGTCAGTAGTCGATGGGGAATCTCTAACTATAGTAAGGCTCATCCGCACTCGATGGGAGCTCACGAACGAGGTGGTCAGGTACAGTCACGTCTAATAATAGGTCAGGGTCAAATCAAACGATCATGACCCGGTCAAGTCAATCAGGTGCCGAAATTCAGACTAAGGTTAAGTCCAAGTCAAACAGGTCAGGAGATCATGGCATGGACAAAACAATACACTAGACAGGAAAATGATAAAAAAGATAAAAAGTAACATGGAAAGAAAAAGTAATAATCTACGTGCACGTAAAACTAGAAATAACCATGACAGGAAGCAAGATAAACATGGAATCAGTATGACAGAAAAGAATATCAATCTAGAAATGCATGTAAATACTGTAGAGTTTGGCAAGGTGTACTTGCCTGGTGTCGTGCTGTGAATCTGAAACGTCGCTCCCGCGTCAACGCCGCCGGAACCCGACGCTCCTAGATAATTAATTAAGTAAATTAACCCACTACTCATGAACTTACAATATGAATTAATTAGTCAAGATAATGTTTTAAGATTATATTAAATTTCTAGTGGAACCCTTTAGACCCATACAATCACACATAGGTTCCACGAGACACCGAACACAGTTTTTGGGTTTCCAACTCCCAATTAGTCAGTTATGTTAATACTTCAATCATATACTTAAAAATAATATAAAAAATAAGAATATTATTTAAAATAATTTTCTATAGATTTATCTCAGAATTTCTAGAATTTATATTTCTAAAGAATTATACGACTAGTTGTCTATCGGGTCGACTAGTCTACCCAAAATTTGTCTAGAACTTCATTAATTATCTAAAATTATGAAAATCCTCAAAAGTATAATTTAAACAGAATTAAAATGCCCTAAATATTAGAATATGAAATTTTTATGCAAGGATTTCATGTACTAATGGTTTGGAATTTTCTAGGTCAACAAGTTACCCGAAAATGACTAGTTTTAACCTATAATTTTTCCGACCAGAATTGAATTGACAAATTCGTGAAAAATGCTTAAAAATCCTAATTTAAATACATTAACCTACATAAAATTTAGTTTTGAAAAATTCCTACAGAAACTTATAGGTCCTTCACAACGTGGTAAGTTTTGGCTCTACCGAAACAAGAAAATAGCTATCATAATTCATGAAACTTTTATGGGTGAAAATACTATCCAAGAGACATCAAAACACTATTTCTATGGAACTAATACCATAATTTCTACAGATTTATAGCATAGGTTTGAGATGGAAAAATTAGGGTTTCTTACCAAAAGTCCTTGCTAGTTGGGTTATGGAGGCTTCTCCTTGCTAAAGCTCCCACCGTTATTGCTATCCTTGTTTTCTAATCCTCTCTTGATGAGTTTGGAGGGATTGGCAATGATTCTAGATGGTTGGATGGAGAAGATAGAGTCTTTAGGGTTGGTTTGGTGGAGTTTGGATGGAAGAAGGATGAAAGAAGGAGCCTATATGGAGGAGGATGAGTTATGTGATGGAGGGGATGATTTAGTAGAGGGGGGGGATGCTATTTTCGAAATTAATTGTAAAGGAGCTGCTCTTAGTGATAAATAAGAGTTTTTGGTGTTAGGGTTGGTTTTGATAAGGGTTGATATATATATGGGCCTATGGGTTGAGTTTATATATGTAGGTGGGTGTTTCCATGCATGGCATGGTCCGCCAATGTAGGGGATTATTTTTGGACAAAAATTACATGAAAATAATCTTTGTTTGGTCATATGTGTGGTCCACATGGATTGGTTTGGTTATTTTATGAGTTGGCTAATTGATTGATTGAGGATTTAAATAAAAGGTTTCCTAATATGGAACTAGTTAGATTTCTAAATATAAATACAATATAAATCTAATTAAATATACAATATATATTTGTTAATATATTTAATGCCCAACATGCCTACATAGGTTTGGGTTGGACTTTGGGTCAAATATAAACTAATGCCAACTAGGGTTACACTAGGATTACACGTAGACACTTTCTATAAATAGAAACTTTCTAAAATTGAAAACATATTAATATTAATAAAATATATACAAAATATATATCAATATGAAGGTATTTGAGAGTACTAGATGTCTATTTAGATTGGGATTTGGTTCGGGTCAAGTCGGGGCTAAATTGGTACAACTGGGTCTCCTAGAAAGTCAATAATCTAATAATTAAATAAATAAATTATCGATGGAGGTTAAGTCGCAACTTGACCTGGTTTTCCTAGTTAGAAAATACCTATGGCTCGGCCTTCCCTACCATGGATAATAGACTAGTCAAAGTACATAACTACACTATCCGTGCTAAAATTCCTAGTCGATATGTATCTCAAACTTAACCATAACTAAGGCCATATATATAATATTAGACTATTATAATATAATAATATACACAAATTGTATTTAAATCTAATTGACTGTATAACATCCTAAAATAAATTCATAATAATTATACTGTCATGGCAACCTAACATGGCTTCCTACCAGGTGGGGTTGGCTAGGTTAGGGTCCAAATATATTTTCTAATTTAATCGAACTCTAAGAGTCAACCAATAAGTCTCTTGTGCCATTCACAATTAAATAGCACATGGAGACTCGATTGAGTGGCACACTCTTAGCATGTGCGTCGTAGGCTCAAAATGAGTCAAAACCATAATTGGGTCGAATAGTTTTGATTTATGTCGAGTCCCGAACTCACGTGGAAAGTTAGGTCTGGAATTATGGTAAATAATCTAATTGCCTAAATTTGACCCGAAGTTGCGCAAAGTCAAAAGAATGCTAGAAAACAAGTTTGGATGGGACATAATATATCAAGTTAAAGGTCATCCTGTCTACTACAAAACTTATGAAGGATATTTCAAGAGATGGATATGTCTTGTGCTCCAAAATCAAAGACACGGAAGAGTACATATATAATCATAATTAAATATACAATATAACTTAATAATTAGAAATACTAAAAAAATAATTCCCAAAAATCAGGGTCCTCACAGATCCATAACCTACATTTCTTCGAAATGATTTCAATTCTATGGGTTATGCCTCGCCAGTGCGCTGCTGGCTGCAGTGAACCCACATTCTCCACTCTCAAATAATTGACGACAGTGCGCTGCTATCTAACCATTATTAGTTAACTAACATTCTTTTAACTATATCCGTAAAAATTCATGGGCTTCTAGGGATTCAACAAGTTGACTAAAAATAAAGCGTAGGTATTTGTCCTATCAGTCATAACACTTAAAATAAAATATGGAGGAAATAACTAAGGACGAAAGAAATACAAACATTCTAGTATCTATTTCATATGCATTTCAATGGTTGAGGGAAAATCTTGAATCAATCTATCTCGAGACTCGTATATGAATAACAAAATTAGAAATTATAACCCAGTTCCCTAAAATAGATTTTAAAACAGACAATTCTAACTCATGATATGAAATTTATATCTAAATAGAGCAAAAGAAAACTGAACAGGTTATCAAGATTATAGCCTTAACTCTGGGAAAGCCTAACTAATCAAGTGAGTAGTATACCCACGTTGGATCATACCGTCATACCAAAAGTAATAG
>JANAVB010019106.1:5000-12500 GCA_029216955.1 Iris pallida | reverse complement strand
CCAATTTAATTTTATTCGTGTAAAAAATTTTTAGAACCGCTCGGTAGTGAATTACCAAGCATGTATTGGACTGGTTTAAAATACACTACTTAAAAACCCATCCAAAATCGGACCCTCATAACTGCTCATAATCGGTACTCTAAAAATGTCTCATAGTCGCTACCCCTATAATTGCCAAGTAGACCCTAAGAAGCTGCAACCGACAAGAACTGCTTGGCCATAAATTAGCCTAGTTTATGTCCCAACTTTCGCAATAAACCAAACGGCTAAAATGTGAAACTTATTTCCACTTTCAACCACTTTTCACTTTACTACCGAGTTTTACCCAACCAAACAGCCCATTGGTGAGGTGAACATGGTTAGGCCACTTGAACAATGACACATTATATGGTAAGATGCTTTACTTTTCCCCTGAAAAAATTATGTTCAAAATAATACTACATGTCTAATCTATTACTTTATCTTATAAATTTGTATTCCACCACAGTTTTGGTATAAACAAGTGAGATTACTTGAAGCATATTTGGAATTAAAAATGTGATGTATAAAGAATTATCATTACTTACATGAAAATATTATTTTCTTTCGTTAATAGGAACATGAACGGATTGGATTTCAAGTTGGTTTTGTCCATCCCATGTGACGAAGTCCGAAAAGCAATAAATACCTCAAAATTTGTGCCATTTGAGGGATCAAAAATTCGATGGTAGTATGCTATCAGAAAAGCTAATGAAAAATCTCTTCTCCACAGTGTTTCAGAGTGAGAGTTAGGGAGTTTCTCCCGTCCTTGCACTAGATCGTCCAAGGAGTGAAGAAGCCGACTGCAAATTTGATCTCTATCGCTATCACTACCTGAAAATTTTATTATTTTTCTTGTACTTAGAACTCCTCAAGTGTTAGGATTCTTTGTACTAAAACAAGTTTTCAATATATGAAAGAGTAAAGTTTTTATAAGTATTTGTAATCTTTTTTTCTTCATTTTTCGGCAATGGAAACAAAGATGACGACTCTGATGAAGAAGACATTCTCCAGCGACGACAAGGTGGTGGCACAATCTGAATGTATAACCTGACCGTTGGTACAAATCTTGTTGGATCTCTATGAAATGAATCCTTATGGAGCTGAATTGAAATATCGTACATGTTCGAGGCTTCGTTCTCGTTCTATATTGAGGTTGTAGTTTATTAGTTGTGTGAGCATTTGCTGACAATGGCTACTTTTGAGTGAACTATATAAATTTTATATAAAGCAAGTTTTGTACGATATATTACCAATTAAGAGGACCAAGCAAAGACCGTTTAAGGTTACTCTGTTGGTAGTTGCATAATTGTGGTTAAGTGGCTACTTAATCCAAGTAACGGAGAAGCAACTTTCTGAATTTCCAAGATGTTGTCACTTCAACAACTGTTGAAAAGGTGGAACATTAATGAAACTGTTAGGACATGTAAGAAATTTGCTGTAAGCATTTAGACCTATACACGCTCAACAAATTCCTTGAAGAGAGGAAGCCTGATAAAGTACTCATGTCACAACCCGCACCCAGGGTAGGAGCACGAGAAGTGGGTACGTCCAGCCTACGCCGTAGTGTCGGCGGTAGAACACTGTCCTAGGTCACATACATTTAACAATTATAAGGTATCTGTACAGTATATACACTCCAGACGGAGGACAATACAGAAATATAAACTCAATCACAACTAAGGTAGAAGTATACGATAAGATAGATAGATAATGAAAATCATCAAATGAAATACAAACAAGAGGAAAGTCTAAGTGTCTAAGATAACATCTCCTAAACATCTAGAATAATAACAAGATCCCAAATAACATAAATGCATCCAAATGAGACAAGACATTGAAATAAGATAGAAGTCTAAACTAACTAGCCTAAACTATAGGGTGACATCCTCTACTGCTGATGGATCCTGCTGAAGGTCTAAGTCGCAGGTATCATCTATGGTAGCTCCATAATAGGTAGGGCAAAGGTCCTCGTCAACCTCTGTAATATTTTTAATAGGTCCAGTCAGGATAGGAACGAGCACATAATCTCAACAGTTCATATCAAGACAGGAAATAAAGCATGCAATAGAGTAAAATACATAAAATGCTGAAAGAATGTACATATAGTAAAGAGAGAGAACTGTAGTGTAAATAGCTACTATAAGTAGAGAACTATCAGTGACTAGTGATGTAGAGTACAATAGACATGTGAACGGCTTGAATTTGCACATACTTACACTAAAGAGTTTATACATGACTACAACAGAATTGTTCACGTGACTGCTTCTACTCTCCCATACCCCAATCAATACACAAGGATCCAGACAAGTTATGTTTTGTACACTATTTCACATAGGGGCCCATAAATGGGTGCACATGAAGGTATACATGAGGGCTCCGTGAACATGAGAGTACATGAATCACAAGAGTGTACATGAATAATAAAAGCATAAGTGTACATGATGAAAGTGAAACACATATGATATGATGTATCCGATGCTCCCGAGGGGGATAACATCTCAATGTAAAGATCCATATAGTACTAATCCGTGTTAACGATATGACAGCATCAAGTAAAGTAATCTAGAGCAAGAATATAAATCCTAACAAGTATAAATAATCAAAGAATGTACTCGCCAGATATCCTGAGTATCTGGTAAGTGTAGATGTCCAGACAGAGTAGACGAGTCGTATTTAGAGTAAAACAGGTCACAACATGTCCAGAATGGTAATACTGAAGATTACAATGCATTCTATATGATTTCTAGGTCATTTTAGACTAAGTCAACTTTTGGTCAACTCTAGTCAACTATACTAGTCAAACTTGGTCAACTAAGCCATACTAGGTCCAATCCTAGTCTAACAAGTCTCACTAAGCCTAACCAAGCCTATACTATCACACAAACACAATCACAAAGTCACAAAGGCAACACACATTATATATACATATACCAGATAATATATTATATATATATATATATATATATATATATATATATATATTTTATATATATATATATATATATATATATATATATATATATATACACACACATAAGAAATATATGGGTAGCCTAGTAGCCTAGGTCTAGGGTTAGAGGATCGACACCCTGTAACATAACCACGACATGTCCACCAGGGATACGAAGCCCGTATCAGAGTCGCCAAACCGACTGTGCACGCACAGTGAAAAACTAGTGCGCGTGTCCGTGCTCCATCGACACGACACGAGATCGTGTTAAGCTCGAGGGGTGTACTGACAGAGGTTGCCCCTACCTCCATGCCAAGTGGCAGCTGTCCATGTGGCCTGTACGAGGAGGACTCCCCCTCGAGTAGTAGGGCACTGCTCACAGTGTGCTGCGAGCGTGTTCGTGTCCGATTTGGACACGGATACGACTCGATATTCAGCTCAGTCGTGTAGGAATCCAAAGTATACATAAGCTCAACAAATTTGTTCAGAAACATTTCAAAAACATTAATAAAAACTCCTTTGTGGCATTTCATCAAACACCTAGACCTAGTAAATGATACGTGTCCGATATGGACATCAAAACAGTTCTAATTCCTGCCAAACTTCACCAACAGCTAGGGAACGCCTAGATGGATGCATCTATGGAAAGAAATCAAGATTTAGAGGTGATTTGAAGGGTTTACCTATTGAGTGTCAAACTCAATAAAAAAGCCTCAAAATGTGATATCCTCTTCTTCAAGAAAAGTCCAAATGAGCTCCTCTCCTTGCAAGCTAGCCTCCTTCAACCACTATTCTAGATTTCAACCCAAATGCAAAAAGATTGGGATCAATTTGGTGGAGGAATGGAGAGATTTGATGAAAGGGAGAAGAAATTAGGGTTTCTACAAGGGGGTGTTCTAAAAGAGGCAAGTGGCCATGAAGAGGGATTATATAGGCTAAAATTAGGTCATTAATGGGCTGTGGTTGCTGTCCAAATGAAGAGCTAGGGTTAGGGTTTCACATGAATGGGCTTTAGGCCAAGATCATTAGCTAACTAGCTCAACTCCTTAGCCATAAGTCCAAATAAAAACTCTCCTAATCCTTCCATGAAACTTAGCCACACTCAAGTCAACTAAGACCAACTTAAGTTAGATTAGGTTCCCACCCCATTCTACCATGCTATCTAAGTCACCAAAGTCAAGTCAACTCTAGGTTAGTCTCTTAAGTCACAACTAGCAAAAGTCAAAAATAACAACCATCAATCAAATAATTAACAAATAATTCCAAAAAAATCAAAATAACCAAAATAACCAAAATATCCCTAGACCAAAAATGATAATTAACATCCTAATCACATGGTTAGGCTCTAGGTCAAGCAGTCTATAAGGTTACACTAGCAAAACACAAAAATCATAAGTCGATGATTTAAATAGTTTTAAAATGATTAAAATTACCAAAAATTATAACATGATTTAAATAACATTATTAAATGGTTAAAAATACAAAAGTTTAAAATTACACTCATTTCTAAAAACTGGGGTTGACAACTCTACCCTCCTTAGAAAAATTTTGTCCTCGAAATTAAGAGTGGTCGTACTCCTTCTAGGTCAAACCTCCAACAATCATGGTCTCAAAAAACATATCTAAATCACACAATATTGAAAGGACAACATACAGGGTCATGACATGCCATGTCAACCTGGGGTCTCGTCTAGCTATACTAATAATGCTACAGCACAAGGCAATCATAAGGTATCAAAACATACAAGCAATGTGTGGTGTATCAATTATCTCAAAAGACATGCTAAGGTCTAGGTTAAAAATTTTGGGTACTTCTGAGGCTCTAGGTGGAACTGGATACTGCGCCCTCAAGATCTCAGCCTGAATTCTCTATGTCTCTAACACATCCCAGAGAAGTCCGAATATCTGAGCTCCATCAGGAAACAACCCTTCCGAGAATATGGTATGGGGTACCACTATAGGAGGCAGAGGAAGACTCTCAGTCTTAGGTGAAGCTACAGCTACACTCAAGGACATGATCTGGTCATGGGTGTCCTACTGGAAAGGATAAGAAAATAATAAATCATCAAGGCTGTAAGGCAGACTAACATCCTATATAAAAACTGGTAGGTATTATAAATAATAGATGAATCATCTACAATGGGTTACTATTCTAATACCAATACTAACTATCATCTCTAGGGTACTGACACTCTACAAGTCATCATATCATTATACTATGAAGGAACTTGTAATCCCCCTAAATTTTACTATAATATTTTATTATTTTAAATTGGCTTAAACATTCACTTTTATTGAGAGTATAAACTAAGCTGCAAAGGAAATTGATTTTTATATGCAGGCAATTTTTTCTGCTGACTCGGCCTTGCCTTCTTGCAACGTATGCGCTAATTTCTGCTTGCAATGCTTTAGATATATATAATAAATATATATGATAAATTGCTAGTATACTGGAATCTATATTTCTAGCAATTTCTAATTTTTAACAAAAATCCCAACTAAAATATTTTGAGGGATATAAGCAAACTATATTGTTTTACTTCCTCTAGTACATTTCCCTTTATCTCTCTATACAAGATGAATATAAATATTATATAAATAAGACCAAAGACATTTTAAATTAGAGATTTCTTAGTCCCTTTAAATAGATAAATAGCAATCCACTACAATATATATATATATATATATATATATATATATATATATATATATATATATATATATATATATATATATAGTGTATATTTAACCTAATAGGATTAAATCAAATTAAAGATGTACTTGTTGTATTAATCACCTTCTGTACCCATTTAAATTCATCCGAGCCACCCAACCAAGAGATTACTTGCAGTTGATAACTAATCCTTTCTAGTTTTCTACTGGCCATTCCTATACAGACTATACAAAGGCCATACTCAAATTTTATCTATAAATTAGCATCTTCATCTCCATGTACTATCTACCGAATAAGCATTCGACCCCTCTCCACTTCTCGCCACTAGCGGCCGCACCGACAACGTTGACGCGGTACCATCGAGACAAGCTCATTGGACGGACGAACGCCAAGGGCAGTCATTCTCGTGCCATCTTCCACGGCCGGTTGCCACACCGCGCTGCCGAGTTTTTGCAATCGCACGAGACGGGAATCCTACCACTTTTGCACGGACACCCCTCCAATCATTGCTCCTTGCCGAAGTCTTGTTCCTGCATCGATTCAGGTGAGCACCCGATTCTTCACTGACGTTCACATAGTTAGAAAAGAATGCATCTTAATAATTAAAGAGGAGTATAGAAAATAATAATAATAATAATATAATAGGCACTATTCACGTGAACATTGTGTTGCTCTCTCTATTGTATGCCTTTTTGAATGGTAAAAGCAGGTGCTTCCCCTTATAAAACGGTGGTGATGTAATGCTTTACAAATCACACATGTTCCCTCCATTGTTTTCCTTTCACTTGGTCCTTGAGAAGTGAACCCATGATTTACGTTTCCTTCTCCACCAACTTCTAAAGAATAGAAATGTTTGCAATTTAACCCCTCCCAATATCTCTATTTGCAGTACCCCATACACACATGTACACGTGGAGTACCACATGGTCCAATTCTCACCGAATATGGAGGAGCCTTTGCATATTCCACCATCACAATTTTTAAATTGCATAAACATCTACATCAGAGTGATGCATAAAGTATAAGAATACAATATTGTGCACATAGGAGCACTCTGTTATACTGTGCTATGTTCGGCACCATATTATGCAAGATAATAATAATAATAATAATAAAATAGCAGATGAAGAAATCAGCACAACACAATTGTTTGACCACATAGCAAGCAAGCAAAACAATAAGGAAGATTTCTTTTTGTGAGCATGTGTTGTGTGAATATAAATCAAAGAGGTTGGTTTTAATTTACAAATTAGAACCTTGTCTTTTCTCTATTTACATAATAGGCATTTATGTGCATTATAGTTGGGAATCAATCATTTAAAACTTTGAAGGATCATGACATATTTGATTAGATAAGGTGACCAAATATATATATATATATATATATATATATATATATATATATATATATATATATATATATATATATATATATATATATGTGGACGGTATCAATTAAACCATACATGCCAAGTAGAGGATCAAGCCCACTTAGCTAAAAAAAAGAGAACCAAATTGAACTATGGCAAATAGAAGTGTCACTTGTTGGATCATTTATTGACATTAAATTCATAAATAGGTTACTTGGACTCAAGTTTGGCACATGACCCGTATCCGCAGCTTAGGACCACATGCAAGTATACCTTGCCGAACATATACATTATTTACATTGTTTTCTCTTTCTCTATTGTATTCCTTTTCATATTGTCTCATGATTCTATATAGTGATTGATTTGCCCTTGATCGTTTTACTTGTTCTAGATTTACGTGCACGTATAGGATACTCGACATTGCTTGATTATTGGTCTTTTCGTGTTACCTTGTCTCGTGATTGAGTTGTCAGTTTCTATATCTT
>JANAVB010019105.1:0-27979 GCA_029216955.1 Iris pallida | reverse complement strand
CCTATAGGGGGGATAAGGAGTGAGTCACTCCTTCATTTATTGTTTTCATCCACTTTCTCTCTCTTGTTCTTCCCCCAAATTAATTTAGAGATGAACCTCCATTGATTTCATCTCATCAAAAACCCCTCTTCCACCAAATCTTCTTTATTTCTCCTCTACTCCATGGTTAGAGGGTGCTAGCCAAGTTTAGAAGGATTCGGAGCTCGTTCGTGTCCTTTTAGAATCTCTACGTGTCGGTGTCGTGTCGGAAGGATTTTTCTTTGAATCTCTCTCCCGGAAGGTATAATCTCTCCTCTAATCCATTCCTACATGCATATAGGAATATTTGAATCCATAGGAATTTCTACCATGGTTGCGTCTCCATTTGTGTCCATTTTGGGTCCATTTGGAGACATTTAGGAGTGTCCTTGATGTGTTATTGTATCCATGTGGGAAATCCCAAATTTGGACACACTATGTGTTATTGTTATGTGTGAATGAATTATTACATGTTTAATCTCATATTTTTGTATTGGAGATGTGTTCTATAGTGTCTCATATATATATATATATTATATATATATTATATATATATATATATATTAGTGTAGAGATGAGTTCTTGATATATTAGTTATATACTTGTGTTTCTTTTGTCTCAAACTACCTAAATTCGTCATAATATTTATCCATATTTTTAGTAGCAGTAGCAACTTAGAAATATCATAACTTTAGCTTAAAACTCCAATTATCTCCGTTTTATTTAAAAGAACCGTATCGAAGTTAGCTTTCCAAATATATATTTTAATAAGCCAAATTCGTTCTGAAACTTTCTGTAGAATTATTTGAGTGTCAGATGTACGAAAGACGAACGCGTTTCGGTGTTTTTGCGATTCCGGGAGCTTCCGGACACGAAAATGCGATCCGTTTAAAGTTTCGGAAAGCTAACACAAAGATCTATAACACACTTTAATCCTAGAATTTAATGAATGCTTAATTTGTACAGTATTGATTTTAAATAGAAGATTACTATACGACATATGCATTTTGTATATCCTTGTATGTACAAATATCTATGTATGCATGTGTGTGAGTATATATATATATATATATATATATATATATATATATATATATGTGTGTGTGTGTGTGTGTATGTGTGTGTGTGTGTGTGTGTGTGTTAAAAGAATGTAATATAATATAAAGTATGCATAAATGATATAATATATGAAAGTATATAATGTATTCAAATATGTATGTATAGGTGCATGAATGGATGAAATGCAAGCATATGGGTAATGCAAGGTATTAAAACATGTATGCAAGTATCCATATGTAAGTAAGTAACGTAATCAAGTATGAATGTATGCTATATATGAATGCCAACATGATAGAATGTATGATGCCATATTAGCACTTAGCATCATGTTCATATGTTAAAACCCCCTTCTACATGTTGACAGTAACCCCAAGCATGAATACACATAAAACCTACTTACTGTTATGAGTAAACCCTTTGATGTATAAATAAACCCTTTTATTAAGATTAACACCCACACACACATGCTAAACCTATGCTTTACATGTTATTTCTTCTATGTGACACATGAACCCTTGCTAAATGTTATCCTTCTAACATAACCCCCTCACACTTGAACACATTGTACTGCTTTGTACACATTGCCATATCCATATTCATGTATCACTCACTCCTTGCCTTTATGCACTTTGCTTGTAATAAAAATAATATGATATATGTAATGTGTTTTGATAACTTGTGTAGCTTTGTTATTTTGTATGAGTGATAGTATAGACTTGGTTAGGCCTAATGAGACTTGTTAGTCTAGGTTTAGACCTAGTACTGCCTAGTTAACCTAGTTTGACTAGTACGGTTGACCAGAGTTGACCAAGAGTTGACTTTGACCTAGAATGACCTAGAATCATCTAGAATGCATAGTAGAGCTTTTTTTACCATTTTGGACTTGTTGTGATTTGTGCTGTTTTAAATAGGAGCCAGACACCTCTCCTCGGACAGTACATTTCCTTTGGACATTCAGATAGCAGGCGAGTACATTCTCTGATCATTTCATATCTTGCTTAGGATTATATTTCCTGCTTTAGATTATCTTACTTGATGCTGACACATTGGTAACACGGATTGGTACTATATGGATCCCTTCATGAGATGTTATCCCTCTCGGGAGTATCGGATACTTTTGTCTCGTGTGTTTCACTTACGTCACGTATCTCATGCTTCTATTATCATGAATCTTCGGGAATCAGCTAGTGACTCATGTACCCTCATGATCACCGAGCCTTCACGAATCAATTCATGAATCACCCTTATGGACAACGTAGTATAATCATGAATCTTAACGTAACTTGACTGGATCCTTATGTATTGATTGGGGATGGGGGAGTATAAATGAACATGTGAATAATTCTAAGTAGTGTAATCATGAATCAATTCCGTTGTGTAATCATGAATCAGTCCTTAGCCATTACATGTTTATCTTTACTCTGAATCACTACCACTGTCTCTCTTTTATATATATCATAGATATTTACTTACAGTCTCTCTTTTATATTATGGTATTCTTCAGTTTCCTGTATTTTATTCTCTAGCATGATTATATTTTCTTTCCTGCTATGACTTGTTGAGATGTATTGTGCTCGCTCCTGTCCTGACTGGACCTGTTGATAAATTTTACAGATAGCCTGGAGGTTGCCTGCTAGCCTAGAGGAGACACAGTAGAGGTTGTATAGATAGTTATTTCAGTTGTCTTGACATGTATTCACTTTATGGATTACTGTATTGAGCTTTGAGATGTTTTCTGGGTTTGTGTATCTTAGACACTTAGACTTCTATCTGCTGTATCTCTTTTGGATTTCATGTTTTACCTATCTTTTATCTTGCTCTACCTTAGTTGTGATTGAGACTGTATCTGCTATGTCACCTCCATTCGGAGAGTATATACTGTACAGGTACCTTTATATTGTTAGATGTTGACCTAGGACAGCGTTCTACCGCCGACACTGCGGCGTAGGCTGGACGTATCCACGTCTCGTGCCCTTACTTTAGGGTGCAGGTCGTGACACTTCCTGAGGCGGTGCTGCTAGCCGAGGAAGGGGTTGAGGCAAGGAACCCTTGGAGGTCGACACGGAGGAAGTTCCCGTCGTTAGGACGACCCACGCCGACGTTCGCCCGGAAGTGCTCGGTGGGTATTCTCTTGCCTTGGTCAAAGCATCACGTAGATGAGCCGCCTCATCCCAGTTGATGCGTCAGAGATTCTGATGCAGCTCAGATGCTCATGTTGGGCTTTTAAGTCCTTTTTGCTAACTTTTCGTTGACTCTGTTGCAGTACCCATACCGAAGGTGGAGGCTATCGTGAAGGAAGAGATACTGTCTATGTTCGTCAAACAAGAGCCGGTGACTGTTAAGGAGAAAGGTCGAGGTCAAGGAAGAACCGATGACCATCAGGGAAGAGATTGCTCCCAAGGTTGAAGTTAAGGAGGAGCCACCATCAGAGAGTAGTAGCATCGGGACTGACCCTCCTGTCCCTACAGAAGACCTCAACCAGATTGAGCCTTCGTATGCAAAGTGGCTGAGAGAATGGTACATGCCTCAACGCAACTATGATCCCTGGCTGTGAGGATTCATCGTCTGACTTGCGGTCTTTGCTGTGCCAAGTCGATTTTCCTTTTTATTGAATATTGAATATTTGTGTTTAAATATTGAATATTTATGTGTTTTGTGTGCACAATTTGAATGCTTGGGATATTTGTGTGTTGGAATTGTTTGTGTTTTGTATTTTAGAATTGTGTATATTGGGAATGCTTGGGATTATGTCACGCTCCAGAACCAGAATACTGGAGAGCGGGGCAGACATAGCCAGCTACGTATAATGAAATGGAATCCACGTCACTATACGGTTACGACTGTCTAGATATATGAGGGTTTAACTACAAGCCAACAGTCTTCTATGGTCTTGAACAAGCCTATTGTCTCAATCACAAGCAAGTAATAGTAGTTACAAGATGTCAGAGAACCAAATATATAGCAAGGCATCCCATACATTACATATTGGATGATCATGAAGCTAGTCGTACAAAATGTCAGGACTAGCAAGAGTTCAGTCATACATGATCAACCCTAGGATCTGTCAATCATGTTACAGCCCGTAGGCAGACAGTAAATAAGGGCAATCGAGCTAACACGTGCTCGTCGGCTGAACGCCTCAAAAGAATAATTTTACAATAAAGTGGGAGGACAAAAAGAAACCCACTCGTTGCCAGGGTTACGTCTGGTGGTCACCATCTGGCTGGATAGTAGGTAGATCCTCTGGTGTTGCTCCGATATCTGGCCACACAAAACCAGCTGGGTCAGACCCCAAAAAGAGCAAGTGCCACAAGGAGGCTTCACTTAGGAACTAAAACCAGCATATCACAAATAAATAGTAAAGGTAATTAAAAGATAGTGATAATAGCTGAGATAACAATAATATATTGAACACGGAGAAACCATTCAAGTAGCCAGACTGCTACCCTTAAACCAAACAAGGACCGGGGTTGCAATCCTTCTCCTGAATAGAAACCCGCCTCAATACTATTGATAAGGTAACAAGACAATAAACGAAGAGAGACACAGAACTGCTCCGGAAGTCAGGTTATAACCCTTAAACCAAACAAGGACCGGGGTTTAACCCTTCGCCTGAACAGAACTGGACCCCTGATCTTTATTGTTAAGGCCAGTATAATTAATCATGGTATTATGGTAAGGTAAAACATGACGAGCATGGCATGGGATTGCATTAAGACAATAAACGAAGAGAGGACACAGAACTGCTCCGGGAGCCAGGTTACAACCCTTAAACCAAACAAGGACCGGGGTTGTAACCCTTCGCCTGAACAAACTGGACCCCCGATCGTTATTGTTAAGGCAAGTATCAATAATCATGTCATGTCACAATCTTGCACAGGATCAGGATAAGACTAAGATGGAATAAACTACATCCAATCAACCACGGCCAATCAAGGGTACGGCTTGATACTTTTAACTAACTAGGTTATCACAAGCCTAGTTACTAGCAAGATGCAATGAGATTATCCCAACAGCCACAAGCCCTGCAGACCATCCGGTTATCCAGGTCGAATGTCTATTTAGGAAGAATGCAACACATGACTGTGTGCTGGAAATGTGCCCTACTCGTCGGTAGGCTACAAGTCCACTGAATGCGCCAGATAACGGGATTACCTGTAGTTGGAAATCTCTTCATGACTACTGAAACATTCTAGTTAATTAGCCTTAGTCAATTTCAGTAGGTACCCCTGACCGTGGTACTCAGGGGTCCCCATCCTAAACATGATGCAAGACAGTACTAGTTTATTTGTACAAACACAATCGCCCACGGTGTCCAAGTCTTTCATACTTGTCATGTCAGGCTAGCTGTCGTAACAGCATGCCGAGATATATCATGCCAGTTTACTTGTCAAGAGTGCACCACAGCGGGCCACTATCGTGTTCTATTCTTACAATATTATGAATGAGAGAAACTTGCATAAAATAACTAGAGACATATTCTTGCTGCTAAGGAAAAGATCTATAACTTCCATGTTGGGAGTTGGGAGAAATTCGAGCAATAATTCAGTCAATTAGGACATATAACAGTTAGAAATAGTCAAAATATGCATTATGCGGCCTATTCTGCGACATGCATGCAACTGTGACACCATATGCGCCTACTGCGACATGCGCCTTAATGCGGCTCATGCGCTACATGATATGTGCCTATCGCGACATGCGCCTCATGTGGCTCAACTGCGACATGATATGCGCCTACCGTGACATGTGCCTCATTGCAACATGCGCCTACTGCGACATGCGCCTTCTGCGATATGATATGCGGCTACTGCGACATGCACTTCATTGCAACATGCGCCTACTGCGACATGCGCCTTCTGCGACATGATATGCGGCTACTGCGATATGCGCTTCATTGCAACATGCGCCTACTGCGACATGCGCCTTCTGCGACATGATATGCGGCTACTGCGACATACGCTTCATTGCAACATTCGCCTACTGCGACATGCGCCTTCTGCGACATGCTGTTCATGCTGCAGATGAACACAGAAATGACCAGAAATTGTTTTGGCCATAACTTCCTCATCCGAAGTCGAAATCAAGCGAAACAAAAGCCAAAACTGCATGAAATTGAATTCTCTACAACATAGAAACACAAGTTTTCGAAAATAACCAAGTTTTAGAGATCAAAACCAAGAAAAACCGAAAAGTTTACAAACTTAGATCTACAAGAATCCATCCATCAAATCCAAAAATGTCAAGTTCTAAAGAGGCTTAGAATCAAGTAAGGAAGAGAATGGAACAATAAAAATTGAGATCCATTATGAAGCAAGTTTGCACTTGCCTAAGCTCTCTCTCTCTCCTTCCTGGTAGGTGTAGAAGTAAATATGGAGAAGAAGAATAATGAAGAGAGAGAAAAATGAGGGATTAATAAATGGGGATGGTGGTGGTAGGTAGGGGTTCTTCCCTTGGTTCATGATGAACCAAGGCAATCCAAGCCTAGCCGAACCAACCCAAAACAACCGAGCCAAGCCAAGAGATATGCAATACAAAATAAAATACGTACACGTATTCTAAGATACGTAATACGAACTACAGGCATTACAACTCTACCCACCTTAAAAGAATTCCGTCCTCGGAATTTAATCAAGAGGCTAGAATTGCAAGGACAAGCTATAATAATCGTAAGCTATAACAAGCAGTCTATCATGCAGTCATTTATTCAAGCAAGAAATTGAAAGCATAAGGCATAAGGAAGACATTATACCTTACGAGTCAAACAGGTCGGGATATCGTGATCGGATATCATCCTCACGCTCCCAAGTCGACTCACCCAAAGAGTGATGACCCCAAGCAACTCGGACTAACTTGATAGTCTTGTTCTTGAGTGTCTTCTCTCTTCGGTCCAATATAGACACGGGCCTCTCCTCATACGAAAGGTTGGTACCAACAACCAATTCTGAATGATCCAGGATGTGGCTCGGGTCCGGGATATACCGTCGCAGTTGGGATACATGGAATACGTCATGCACCTCACGTAGCGACGATGGAAGAGCGAGACGATAGGATACATCTCCTACTCGCTCCAGAATGTCGAACGGCCCTATATACCTAGGACTAAGCTTCCTCGCACGCCGAAACGATTGACGCCGCGGTTAGGCGAAATCCTCAGGAATACATGGTCGCCGACAGAAAACTCAAGAGGGCGCCGATGAGAATCGGCCCAATGATGCTGGCGATCTTGGGAAACTCGAAGATGATCTCTGACTTTTCTGACCACTTCAACCGTCTGAGCAATCATTTTCGGACCAAGCATCTGCCTCTCTCTAACATCATCCCAGGCTAGCGGGGATCGACACTTCCTACCATACAGTGCCTCGAACGGTGCCATCTGGATACTGGCCTGAAAACTGTTGTTGTACGAGAACTCCACCAGGTGCATGTGATCTTCCCACGAACCACCGAAGTCGAGTGTACATGACCGCAACATATCTTCAAGAGTCTGGATCATACGCTCCGACTGGCCATCTGTCTGCAGGTGATAAGCTGAACTGAACTGGAGGTGAGTTCCCAAACTTTCTTATAAGCTACGCCAAAAGTGCGACGTAAATCTTGAATCTCTGTCTGAAGTGATACTGACTGGTACAACCGTACAACCTGACAATCTGTCGGAGATACATCTCCGCTAGCTGAGCCGTCGACTGACTAACTCTGAACGGAAGAAAGTGAGCCACCTTCGTGAGCCTGTCTATGACAACCCAAATAGCGTCTCTGCCCGCCGGGGATCTAGGCAATCCAGTCACAAAATCCATGGTTACATGCTCCCATTTCCACTCGAGAATCGGCAATGGTTGAAGTAGTCCAGCTGGTCTCTGATGTTCAGCCTTAACTTGTTGGCAGACTAAACAACGAGAGACAAACCGGGCTATCTCCCTCTTCATGCCATTCCACCAAAAGTGCTGGCGGATATCACGGTACATCTTCGTGCCACCGGGATGAATAGAATACTGCGAACTGTGGGACTCTGCCATGATCTTCTGTCTGATATCTCCACTGGGTACACAAAGACGCTTACCATGTCGAAGTGTACCGTCTTCATGAATGTATAACTCTGGTCTTCGTCCTGTCTCACACTCTGCTCTGAGTCGCTGAAGCTTGGAATCTGCTGACTGCGCCATCCGGATCCTCTCGACTATAGTAGACTGAACTTGCATGCTGGCCATCAATGCTACACTGGAAGGGAGGACAACTTCTATACCCATCTTCTGAAGATCGGCTAACAGTTCTGGTTGTGCTGTCAGGAAATAAACTCCTGCCCTCCTGCTCAATGCATCTGCAACAACGTTGGCCTTCCCTGGGTGATACTGCAGGTTGACATCATAATCCACAAGCAGCTCTAGCCATCTCCTCTGACGCATGTTGAGATCCTTCTGGGTGAAAACATACTTCAGGCTCTTGTGGTCGGTGAAAATTTCTACCCTATCTCCGTATAGGTAGTGCCACCACAACTTAAGTGCAAACACTACTGCTGCCAGCTCCAAGTCATAGGTTGAGTAATTTCTCTCATGATCACGAAGTTGTCGTGACGCATAAGCTATTACCTTCCCATGCTGCATCAGAACACATCCTAAACCTCTGTCCGAAGCATCACAATACACTGAGAATCCTCCAGTTCCATCTGGAAGAGTGAGAATAGGAGCTGTCATCAAGCCTCGCTTCAACCTCTCAAAAGAATCCTGGCATTCTGCTGTCCAAGCAAACTGTACATCCTTGCGGGTCAACTGGGTCAATGGCGCTGAAATTCGAGCAAAGTCTGAAACAAATCGCCGGTAGTAACCGGCCAATCCAAGAAAACTACGGACTTCTGCCACTGTGCTAGGTACCGGCCATGTTTCAATGGCCACGATCTTCTGGGGATCCACTTCAACTCCTCCTCGGGTGATGATATGACCCAAGTACGAAATGCGATCGAGCCAGAACTCGTATTTACTAAACTTGGCATATAACTGGTGCTCTCTGAGAATCTGAAGGACAACTCGGAGATGCTGCTCATGCTCCGCTTCACTCTTGCTGTAGACCAGAATGTCGTCTAGGAACACAATCACGAACTGATCCAAATAGGGCATAAAGATGCGATTCATGAGGTCCATGAATACAGCCGGCACATTGGTTGCTCCAAATGGCATCACAAGGAACTCCCAATGCCCATATCTTGATCTAAAAGCTGTCTTCGGGATGTCCTGCTCTCTGACTCTAATTTGATGATAGTCTGACCGCAAGTCAATCTTCAAAAATACTGACGCCCCTCTGAGTTGATCAAACAAGTCATCTATCCTCGGGAGAGGGTATCTATTCTTGATTGTCACTAAGTTCAAGGTACGATAGTCAACACACAATCTGGACGTACCATCCTTCTTTTTCACAAGAAGCATCGGGGCTCCCCAAGGCGATCCACTAGCACGAATGAATCCCTTGGTTCTGAGTTCTTCAATCATCTTGTACAATATCTCTAGCTCTGACGGCGCCATCCTGTAGACTCTCTCTGACACTGGGGCTGTCTCGGGAATCAGGTCGATGGTAAACTCGATCTCTCGCTCTGGCGGCATCCCTGGAAGCTCTTCTGGGAAAACATCCGGAAACTCTTCGACTATCCGAGGTAACTGCACTGCTGCTACTTGCCATCCGCAATAATGGAGGAGAAGGTTCAACTTCGCCTCGGAAGAAAGAAAACTCTGGCTCGTCTGGAATGCTAAAAATAACCCTTCCAATGTGGCAGTCTATCCTAGCATACTGGTCCCTCAACCAATCCATCCCTAAGACCACATCATAATCGGCCATCGAAAACTCTATCAATCTAGCAGGGAATTCTCTACCGCTAACTACGATCCGACACGAGAAAAACACTCTATCTACTCCCACAAGTCCGTTACCAGTAAGTATATTGAGCCTTAGTGATAATGACTCGGGCTCCAGTCCTACCCGTGTCGCAAATCGTGCAGACATAAATGAATGCGAGGCACCAGAATCAAATAATACTGAAGCTGGAAAGGTGTTGACGAGAATAGTACCTGCCACCACCTCACCTGGTGCTATTCCTTCTTCTCCCATGGTCAAAGCCAGCACTTGACCATGTCCTCTGGGTGCGGGTCCCCTCTGCTGAAATTTTTTTGCCTGCTCTGGATCAGGGCTTGGGCTTGGGCATACTGTTGCGGTCTCTGCTGCTGGAATGCCTGGGCCTGCGTCGGCAATGGCCTTGGGAACGGGTACTGCAGCTGCTGCTGCTGGACTGGTGCTGGTCCTCTAACTGAAGGACTAGAGAAAGCGGATGAACTCCTCCTGTTCGGGCAGTTCCTAACCCTGTGGTCCGGGGCACCACAAACCAAGCATAAACCCTGTGCTCTACGACACTCTGACACCACATGTCCTGGCTTCCCGCAGTGTGAACATCCCACTGCGGAAGACTGCTTCTGCTTCTGCTGCTGAGGGTGCGTCGGGGTGGAATGCTGAACCGACGTTACTGAGGCCGCCCGCCTCGGAGCTCCAATGGTCAAAGCCCTGGCTGCCGGGGCTGGTGCTGAAGACTGATTCATCTGGCCGTGAGATCGTTTCCGACCTCCGGTCCTATCCACGATCCTCTGGGATGTATACTCATGCCTCCGAGCTGCTCTCAATACTGCATCAAAAGTCTGATGCTCAAACTGCTCCACCGCCAATAAAATCTCTAGGTGGAGCCCCTACTGGAACCGCTGGGCTCTATCGAACTCGGTCGCCACCAAGGTGGGAGCAAACCGACTAAGCCTGGAGAACTCGACCGCATATCCATCGACCGTCCTGTCCATCTGCTTCAGATTGGTGAACCTCGTCTGTAGATCATACCGAGCTACAACATCAAAATACTTGGTCTAGAATCTCTCCCTGAATACTGCCCATGAAATAGGGGCCACTAATCCATCGGCCTGTACTGCCCACCAGCTGCGGGCAAGATCTAGTAACTGCAGGCACACTACGGCCACCTTCTCATTCTCTGGAGTCCTGGCTGCTTCTAGAATCACCTCTGTGTCCTGAAGCCATGCATCTGCAGCGATCGCATCTTCACTGCCATCGAAGAAGGGAGGGTTCAAGCGCTTGAAGCTGTTGGCCGTGCTATTACCCTGATGACCTCCTCTGGTCAAAGCATCTGCCACCGCCTGGTGTAAGGCATCTCCGCGACGATCCTGGGAAGCTAATAGGGACCTGATGAGACCCACCAAAGTGCCATCATCAGGCTCTGCAGGTTGGACGAGCTAAACTGGTGGTTCTCCTTCGGTGGGCACGACTCTGGAGGCTACTCCTGAATGCTGGACTTGATCTCCAGGTTGCTGCTGGTCCGCGGGAGGTACTCCGCCTTGCTGATCGGCAGGTCCAGGAACAATGCCGTTGAAGAAGACGACATAGGGAACAATAAGGAAGGACCAGGACAGATCAACGATACAAGCATGTGATCAGGTAAAGATTTTCAGGGATCAAGAGGATACGAGTAGAGATCAAGGGCGAGTACTGATTGAGACATCTATTCGGTAAACCCTCATATATCTTGATTTACAAGACCTGCATGGGCCACCACTAAAACCATGTCACGCCCCAGAACCAGAATACTGGAGAGCGGGGGCAGACATAGCCAGCTACGTATAATGAAATGGAATCCACGTCACTATACGGTCACGGCTGTCTAGATATATGAGGGTTTAACTACATGCCAACAGTCTTCTATGGTCATGAACAAGCCTATTGTCTCAATCACAAGCAAGTAATAGTAGTTACAAGATGTCAGAGCACCAAATATATAATAGCAAGGCGTCCCATACATTACATATTGGATGATCATGAAGCTAGTCGTACAAAATGTCAGGACTAGCAAGAGTTCAGTCATACATGATCAGCCCTAGGATCTGTCAATCATGTTACAGCCCGTAGGCAGACAGTAAATAAAGGGCAATCGAGCTAACACGTGCTCGTCGGCTGAACGCCTCAAAAGAATAATTTTACAATAAAGTGGGAGGACAAAAAGAAACCCACTCGTTGCCAGGGTTACGTCTGGTGGTCACCATCTGGCTGGATAGTAGGTAGATCCTCTGGTGTTGCTCCGATATCTGGCTACACAAAACCAGCTGGGTCAGACCCCAGAAAGAGCAAGTGCCACAAGGAGGCTTCACTTAGGAACTAAAACCAGCATATCACAAATAAATAGTAAAGGTAATTAAAAGATAGTGATAATAGCTGAGATAACAATAATATTTTGAACACGGAGAAACCATTCAAGTAGCCATACTGCAACCCTTAAACCAAACAAGGACCGGGGTTGCAATCCTTCGCGTGAATAGAAACCCGCCTCAATTACTATTGATAAGGTAACAAGACAATAAACGAAGAGAGGACACAGAACTGCTCCGGAAGCCAGGTTACAACCCTTAAACCAAACAAGGACCGGGGTTGTAACCCTTCGCCTGAACAGAACTAGACCCCTGATCTTTATTGTTAAGGCCAGTATAATTAATCATGGTATTATGGTAAGGTAAAACATGACGAGCATCGCATAAGATTGCATTAAGACAATAAACGAAGAGAGGACACAGAACTGCTCCGGGAGCCAGGTTACAACCCTTAAACCAAAAAAGGACCAGGGTTGTAACCCTTCACCTGAACAGAACTGGACCCCCGATCGTTATTGTTAAGACAAGTATCAATAATCATGTCATGTCACAATCTTGCACAAGATCAGGATAAGACTAAGATGGAATAAACTACATCCAATCAACCACGGCCAATCAAGAGTACGGCTTGATACTTTTAACTAACTAGGGTTATCACAAGCCTAGTTACTAGCAAGATGCAATGAGATTATCCCAACAGCCACAAGCCCTGCAGACCATCCGGTTATCCAGGTCGAATGTCTATTTAGGAAGAATGCAACACATGACTGTGTGCTGGAAATGTGCCCTACTCGTCGGTAGGCTACAAGTCCACTGAATGCGCCCAGATAACGGGATTGCCTGTAGCTGGGAATCTCTTCATGACTACTGAATCATTCTAGTTAATTAGCCTTAGTCAATTTCAGTAGGTACCCCTGACCGTGGTACTCAGGGGTCCCCATCCTAAACATGATGCAAGACAGTACTAGTTTATTTATACAAACACAATCGCCCACGGTGTCCAAGTCTTTCATACTTTTTATGTCAGGCTAGCTGTCGTAACAGCATGCCGAGATATATCATACCAGTTTACTTGTCAAGAGTGCACCACAGCGGGCCACTATCGTGTTCTATTCTTACAATATTATGAATGAGAGAAACTTGCATAAAAATAACTAGAGACATATTCTTGCTGCTAAGGAAAAGATCTACAACTTCCACGTTGGGAGTTGGGAGAAATTCAAACAATAATTCAGTCAATTAGGACATATAACAGTTAGCAATAGTCAAAATATGCATTATGCGGCCTATTCTGTGACATGCATGCAACTGCGACACCATATGCGCCTACTGCAACATGCGCCTTAATGCGGCTCATGCGCGACATGATATGCGCCTATCGCGACATGCGCCTCATGTGGCTCAACTGCGACATGATATGCGCCTACCGCGACATGCGCCTCATTACAACATGCGCCTACTGCGACATGCGCCTTCTGCGACATGATATGCGGCTACTGCGACATGCGCTTCATTGCAACATGCGCCTACTGCGACATGCGCCTTCTGCGACATGATATACGGCTACTGCGACATGCGCCTACTGCGACATGCACCTTCTGCGACATGATATGCGGCTACTGCGACATGCGCTTCATTGCAACATGCGCCTACTGCGACATGTGCCTTCTGCGACATGCTGTTCATGCTGCAGATGAACATAGAAATGACCAGAAATTGTTTTGGCCATAACTTCCTCATCCGAAGTCGAAATCAAGCGAAACAAAAGTCAAAACTGCATGAAATTGAATTCTCTACAACATAGAAACACTAGTTTTCAAAAATAACCAAGTTTTAGAGATCAAAACCAAGAAAAACCGAAAAGTTTACAAACTTAGATCTACAAGAATCCATCCATCAAATCCAAAAATGTCAAGTTCTAAAGAGGCTTAGAATCAAGTAAGGAAGAGAATGGAACAATAAAACTTGAGATCCATCATGAAGCAAGTTTGCACTTGCCTAAGCTCTCTCTCTCTCTCTCTCCTTCCTGGTAGGTGTAGAAGTAAATGTGGAGAAGAAGAATAATAAAGAGAGAGAAAGAGGAGGGGTTAATAAATGGGGATGGTGGTGGTAGGTAGGGGTTCTCCCCTTGGTTCATGATGAACCAAGGCAACCCAAGCCTAGCCGAACCAACCCAAAACAAACCGAGCCAAGCCAAGAGATATGCAATACAAAATAAAATACGTACACGTATTCCAAGATACGTAATACGAACTACAGGCATTACAGATTATTTGTGTGTTTGGTATATTGGAATTGTGTATATTGGAAATGCTCAGTTTTATGCTTTTTTCAAAAAATTCTCAGATACCGACTGACTGGCGACCAATTACCGACGGACTATCCGTCGCTAACTGGGGGATTCCCAGCTAGCGACTGATGCCCGACTAAAAGCCGACGGGTTATCCGTCGCCAAGGTTCTGGAATTATAAAAGATTTACATGATAGGGTCGACGGATAATACGTCGGTACACCATCGCTAGTAGTCGGTAAAACACACAATGTTCTGTCGGATATTGGCGACGGATAATCCGTCGCTAAAAAACTGACCGATTGGCGACGGTCTAGCGACGACTCACGACGGAATAACGACGGATTATCCGTCACCAATGTTCTGAAAATATGAATAATTCACAGAACCGGGTCGACGGATATGCCGTCGGTATTCCGTCGCTAATCCTCAAAAGTTAGCGACCATTCGCGACTTATTGGCGACGAATTTTGCGTATCAGAAACTCTCTGATATGCATTTACGGACCAAGTAGCGACGGATATGTCCGTCGGTAAGTGATACATTATTACTTCTTTTGATACGTGATTTGACGATAATCCGTCGGCGAGTCGTCGCAAACTGTAAGAGTATGGTTGACGGCAGTCCGTCGCTAATTCGTCGCTGGGCGACTACTTGCCGACGGATTGCAGTTAGCGACGAGACTTTTTCCGACGACCTTTTTTAACCAATATCTGTCAACCATCCATCGGTAATTACATTTACCGACCGATTTTTGACGGATATAGCTATCGCTAAATCGATGAATTTTTATAGTGAGATGCAATCTAAACAAGGCTATAGTCCCATTGATATAAGTTAAGATATAATTACGATTAAGGTTAATCATGCAAATCATCCATGCATGATAAAATTAGAAAGTTTGCACGAGCATGAACAAGGTCAAAACAGTCATGATCAAAATGGAATGCAAAATATAACATTAGCAATAATTGATTTGAAATATATGCACGATTATGATTATGGTCAAGAGAGTTTAGTCGTGATCAAATTTGTTTAGGAACGATCAATTAGTTGAGCAAAACTGTTTGGGCATGATTATTGAATCAAACTTAGGAAAGGATACAAATTGAATCGGTCGAAATATAATAAAAGGAGTCTCGTCATGATCAAAATTGTTCAAGGGTGATCAAATCCAAAATCTTTTTGATATGCTTAAGATATATATCCACAATTATTTAGGCACGAGTTTAGAATCAAAATCTAGATAAGCTTAGGAATCCAGTTGAAGTTACATTAAAAGATGACAATCTAAAAATAGAATGATAAGAAAGGAAGGAAGAATTACCGATTTATTGAGAAGATTGTGACTAGGAATAAGCACAAATCAGTTTGAAAACTTAATAGTTATATGTCAATAATATATAGTCTCTATGGTATTCGAAACTCGTAAACATGATCGAAGTCATTTTACTGAGAATTTATGCCTCGCCCTAGCTGCATTAAACCCTTGGTTCCACAACTCAAGCTATGTTGTGGTAATGAATACCCTATTCAACTCTATATAATTTTGATATGACAACTCAAGAATGAAATAAGACGACCAAGACATAATTTTAATAATATTCGATCACCCATGCTTACTTAAAATTATTTCAACTTAGGTGCCATACCACGCCAGTACGCTGCTGGCTGCAGTGAACCCACAATCTCGATAATTCAAATAAGTGATGACAGTACGCTGTTGTCTTGTCATCGTAAGTCATCAAAATTATTCCAACTATATACCCAAGAATATCAAAGGATTTTAAAATATCATACCAGTTGATAAAGATAGAAAAAATACAAGTATATGTTCTTCAAGTATAAGATCAGCTTCTTGAAAAGAAAATAATTGATTAGGAAGGGTAATGATCGAAGCCAAAATAAGTAAAATCTTATAATCCTTATTCCACGAATATTCAAGATTCAACGATTGAGAAAAAAACTTTTGAATCCAAAAACTTAACTCGAGATTAATAGACAATCGAGTGAGAAGTTATTTTTTTAAAAAATTTCTTAGGTTTAAGGAAAAGAATATAAGTGATACGAACTTATGATATGGCGATATTTAGAAAAGAAATAAGATAAAGTTGTACAAATGATCATGATGAGGGAGAAAATGACCGAAGGTAAAAGAAATATAAACTTAAATTTATATTTCTATAATATTCATGATCGAGGGAAAATATGTACAAAGTACTATGTCTACCTATTATGAATATATTTATACACAAATATGTATGTATAGCCTAAGTAAATCCCAAAAAATCCTAATATATCATTCTATGAGAAGGTTATCCTATTTCCAAGTAAAATATAAATTTAAATAGCAATAATACATATATTATATTCAAAATAAAATTTCACAAAAATTATTCACGAGGTTAAAAATGGACTAGCAATATATATACACATCTATATATCTACATGGACGTCGTTGGTTGCTCTACATGACCACTACGACTTGGGTTAGATTCGGGCTAGTTTGGAACAACCAGGTTTTCTAAAAGCCAATAATCTTAATAATAAGTAATTAAATTACTCCTAGGGTTATGTCGCGATTTGGCATGGTTTTTTTAGTTAGTGCACATCTACGACTCGACCTGCTCTACCATGGCTAACATATTAGTCAAAGCACTCGACCACACTCTCAGTGCCAAAAGTCTTGGTTATCTTGCACTCCAAAACTTAACCGTGACTAAGGCCTTCTATAATAAATATTTATAAAATTCTAAGAATCACATTTTAATTCAAACAATTAAATAAAAGGACATCTTCCAAACTTCCGGAAAGAGGGGTAACGGTCAAGAATTGGGTTCTAGGAAGGCCTAAGTTGATGATTAAATAGTCTACCCACCTTAGGTCATATTATCGTATCAAAATGTAATATTGTATCTATAAAACTTTCCAAGTCATCTAAATTTAGTAAATTGCATGGCCTAATCCTTAACTATCCAATAATCAAATTAATAAGGGACTCATATTCCTACTCATTCTCCTAAATTAATTTAATCCTAATTGTGAATGAACATTTTCTAGTTGCAGGCTCGCAATAGTACGACTAACTTAAGTACTATCACGAGTTTACAATCTTTTGTAAAAACTGACCTATATGGGCCACCACAAAAACTTGTCATGACCCGCACCCGCTTTTCAAATACGAGACGTATCCAAGCCAGCCTACGCCGCAGAGTCGACGGTAGAACGCTGTCACGGACAAGATTGCTCAAAAATCATAAAATGTAACATTTATTGCTCATTCACATTACTAAATCAATTTTATAAATTACAAGGTTTCACAACTTCACATTTGCAAGAAAATACAATGTCTCACAAAATAGAAAAGACAGCTAATTTAACTATTTAGGTTGACCTCAGCATACCCATGCATTTCCAGTGCTAAGAGTGATCACGGCTAAACCTGAAAAATGTTGGTTTCCAGTCAAAAATGGAACAAGTACGATCTCATAACAGATTCAATAAATGACAAAATTCATAAATCTGTAAATAATAATGAAATATACGACGCAAAGACAAGTATAGAATCATGACAGAAACTGAGCATGGTGATCAAGGCAAGTGAGTACTAAAAACAGAGTAGACCTGTAGCTAGCAATATATACTGTAGAACCAGAAACTGTATCTATCAAGTGAGTTAAAATACTACTTCGACATGTAAACGGCTAAGGGTAAATCTGGCGCCCTGTACATGAAATGTGCGACTGCTATTAGGCAAGAATAAGATCCGGCACCCCGTACGTGAAGTGTGCGAATGCCATTAGGTAAGAATAATTTTGGGTTTGTTTACATGTCTAGAGTATTTCCCCGTCCGACCAGTACTCATGGATCCAAACAGGTCACGAACACGGTAATAGATTGGTCACGAATAACATGTAAATAATCCATAACTACTATCTCGTGTAACATCGTGTCAAGAACTAATAAAATATCAATATAAAATACTACTACGTATATGATTCATAGAGATAATCAAATATAAAAACTATCAGAGATGTACTAGCCTGAGGTCCTGTGCTGGTGAAACCGATAATACTATACCACTCAATGAGCCACAACAGTCAACACATGCAGAAGTCTCTGAATGGTGAAATAAATATTACCAACGTTTTTAAAATATTCAAATTAGCTATAATTTCCTGTCCTTAAGTCTAATTCTAGACACAGGGGCAAAACGATAATTTTGGGCCAAAACGATATCCGTTGTTGGACCCACTTTGTACCAAAAAGTGTGCCAAAGTCTATGGTCTCTAAAGTTGTCAAACTATATGTCAACATGTTCAATTTTTCAATACGAACCCAACCGTATGTCCAAAGTTGGATTCTGGCAGGCCATGCACGAAATTGCCCATTGAGTCGGATCGTGGGGCTTGTAAAACGGCGATCCGATCAACTGTCTCAGAATCGGACCAAACTTACCAGACCAAAAAATGATACGGTCCTGTTGGCGCAAGTTTCATCTTGATCTGACGAACGTGCACAAAGTAATTGGGAAATTTGCAAAGAGGCCGATACGGTGAATTTCGACGGATACGCATCAAATTCGTCGCACATACACGACCAATTTGAATTTCGTCAAAGCCCACACGTCCATGAAGCCGATACGCACCTTTCGATGCTTTCGATTTGCGACCACGTCACCCGGATTGGCGGGATGCACGTCATATCGAAGGTTTTTCTAAAAATTTCAAAACAGTTTTCTCAGTTTTTTTCCTGATTTTCTCTCTGATATATTTTTCTGTATACTATACTAAAATTAATTATAAAAATAGGGTTCCGATCCTGGTTAGATTGTCTAGAAGGCTGTTCAAATAGTTTTTGGATTTCCTGACTGGATCGGCCAATTTTGGCCTTCCAAAACAGGGGTTTCCCTATCAAAATTGCTCTGTTTCGAACATATTCTAACTCGACTTTGAGTCGATTTTTCGAGGGATCGAAGGTAGATATTTGAAAAGTAATTGAACAGAGTAAAAGGGGGTTGTGTTGGGTTTTTACCTTAAGAAACAGCTCGTCAAAAGGATGAGCGTGCAAGACGAAACATCGTCGCGAAGTCTCCTCTCGCGGCTGCAACTGCTTCTGTCTTTGGCGCTGTTTGCACGTGCGTGGTCGGCCTCTGGCCAGCGGTGGCGGCTCGTAGCGGCGCGTGGAGGCCGAGGCAGGGTCGCCAGGGCTGGGGTGGGAGGATGGAAGTATGAAGTTAGGGTTTTCGAGTATATAATTAATATATATTCTGATATTTATATAATCAATATATATTCTGATATTTATACATATATATACCTCAAATTCTATGCAGACAATAAAATATTTTAAATATAATCAATATTTTTACTATATAAAAATCATAAATCTATATATATAAAGTTAACTTATATTGATGTATATATATATAAAGCCTAATTCTCGTATTTTATAAACCTATTTGTATATATAAATAGATGTATATACATGTATATATGCGTACCCATGTAGATACTTATATAACATGTACTTATAATATATCCTAAAACCCAAAATCTAGTAATTTATTCTTAGCATCTTATTTATTATATAAAAACTCTTTTATATAAGAAATACTTATTTACCCACTAAAAATTATACTAATTAAACTACACCAATAATTATCTACATGGACATATTTTGGACGTACTACATGCCTACATGGGTTCAGGTTTGGTTTGGGTCCCGTTCGGGATTAATCGGTACAACCGGATCTCCTATAAGTCAATAATATAATTAATAAATAATTAAATCATCTATGGGGTTTAAGTCGCAACTTAGCCTTGTTTTTCTAGTTGGGGCACACTTATGGCTCGGCCATCCCTACTATGGCTAACACACTAGTCAAGAAACGCCACTGCACTATCCGTGCCATGATTTCTAGTCGTCTGGTACTTCAAAACTCAACCATGGCTAAGGTCCTCTACCGTAATAATTAACTAAATAATTATTTATAAAATTCTAAAAATCACCATTTAAATCAAATAAATAACAATAAAAAAAATATTTCAAAAATTTTTGGGAAGGGGAGCTACACCTAGGGTGTGTCGCTCAATCGGGTTCCCATGTGCTATTTATTTGTGAATGACACATGAGGCTCATAGGTTGACTTTCGGGTTCGATTTGACCAAAAAACTACATAGTTGGACCTTAACCAGCCTGCATTAAATCTAACCCCAAATATTCTTGTAGCAAATGAAAACCCCGACCTTCTTATTTTTCTAAGTAATTTTTTTAGTATTTTGTGAAACTATTGGAGATAAATTAGAGTATATGTTATTTTATATATTTAATTAAACGAAAGTTGTGATTTTGTTTATATAATATTTTTATTTAGTTAGAGAGGGAGAAAGGAGAAGAAAGCCCTAACCCTACTTTGTCCTATGCCATCGCGCGTGCCTCTAACCCCGACGACCACCCATGGTGCTAGAGCAACGTCGACGGCCGAGCGCAGCCACGCACGGGAGTAACGAAAGCGGCAGCAATAGCAGCTCACGCAGCAGCAAAGGCAGTGCTCGCAGGAACTTAGCTCTGTTATATTTCCCTCACTCCACCATTTTGTATTCCAATTTTTCTGGTACGACTACAACCTAACCACCTTCAAATTATATTAGGTATTTTTTATTAGTTTGTGATGTACGCGATAAAAATCGAGTTCCAAAATCGAAAAAATTTATTTTTTTAGATATAGAAACCGTCCTGAAACCCCAAGTTAGCGGTCAATTTACGACCAGATATTGTGAATTTTGGGAAACAACTTGAACAAAGTTTTAGACAGCCTAACCGAGATTGAAACCCTTTTTGTAGTTTCTGTTTTCACCAATTATAGGTTGAGTTATAATTTTTCAAAAATCAAGAAAAAAAACTATGAAAACCAGTTTTCAAAACTTTAAATTTCCCGATACGGGGTTCGTCCCGATAAACTGGGTGACTTAATCACAACCTGTGAGCATTGAAAGATGCGTACAGATGTTGCAGACGTGTGGGATTAGACGGAACTCAATTTGGTTGTGTGTGCGCGACGAAATCGAGGCGTACCAGTCGAGATATCCTATATCGGCCTCTTTGCAAACTAGCCAGTTACTTTGTGAACGTTCGTCACCTCGTGACAAAATTTGTGCCACTGGACTCGTATCATTTTTTTGGTTTTGTAACCCAAGTTTGGTCCGATTCTGAGATAGTTGACTAGAATGCTATTTTGGCGGGCCCACAACCCGATTCAACGGGAAATTTTATGCATTACTCATTGGAATCCAAATCGGGACATACCGTTGAGTTCATATCGAAAAATGGGACTCATAGGTATATAATTTGTTGACTTTGGAGACCACAGGCTCTAGCACATTTTTCGGTACAAAGCGGGTCCAATGACGAACACTATTTTGACCAAAAATTACCGTTTTGCCCCTCTATCCAGAATTGGAATTATGGTTAGTCAAACTTAGACATTTTTTTATGCGAAACACGTTGGTGATGTCTGTTTCAGCATCCGGAGACATTTGCGGGAGGTTGACTTTTGTGGCTCACTGAGTGATTGGATTGTTGGTTTTACGTGCTACCTCTAAGCAAGTATACCTTGCCAATTTATACAGTATTATGCATGTTTATTTCCAGTCATTCTAGTTCATGTTTATTTATTTCTTATACTATCACATGATTCTTGTACATGCTTCATGATGTTCTCTTTACTTGTTTCCTTATATGTTACATATTTTCTTTTTCATATTATCTACTTGATCTATGTTTCACTATACTAGTTTAGGTTTTCGTGTTCTAGTGTGTTGACTTGTTTTCATCACTTAGACTTGACCTTGACTAAACTTGATTACCTATACTTGTTTTGACTTGACCCTGACCTGTTATTAGATGTTGACTATACCTGACCACCTCGTTCGTAAGCTCCAATCGAGTGCGAATGAGCCTTACTATAGTTAGGGAGTCCCTATCGACCTACTGACTATAGGACTGTGAACTCCCATCGGGCTGCGGTTATCCCGATTTACTTGTAATCGTGTCTAGTACCACACTCCTAGTAATGCATGCCACTGTCTTAGGTTCCTTGTGTCTCAGTTGATCTATTCTCGACTATTTCTTATGTACTCTGCATATTTTATACTATTACATTTGGCATGTTTATATGTATCTTGCTAGTCCCCTGAGGACCTGGTGACCTCTACAGGTTATTGCTGAGTTCGTTTCATAGACTAGATAGTGATTTACGATTGCAACTTCAAGAGTTCAGGTATATATACAATTTGATGATATTGTTATTATGATCCTCCGTCATTACATTTGTTTTTCCTTTACTTTCTTTTGTTATGGCTTAGTTTTGCAAAATTTGTTATTCCCTATGAGCTTGTTCAGACAATTGTAATAGAGTCTGATCAACTTTATTATACATTGTCTATTCTTATTTTTAGTAGGATACAGTGTGTTAATGCCTGATCAACATTAGTACACTTGGTATTACGAAGGATTTATCTTTAGTGGATTGAGATATAGAATTATCATAGAGATACAACTACTTGATCTATACAACTTATACATACTCGAGCAGGTATGGAGTCCTCTCGATACGTAGCTGGCATGTATACGTCTCCTAGTCCTACGTATTTTGGGACTGAGGCATTACATGGTTAGGACTTTCTTCTCCTTTCTCTCTCTCACCGGGTCGTGACATTGTGTACATATTTTCAAAGTTGAAACATTAAATACATTGTGCAGTTCAGCCAATACCAGAGGTAGTGTAATCCGATAAGCTACATGTGCTACCCTTTCATAGATTTTGAAAGGCCCAATAATTCACGGACTCGGCTTGCCTTTGACACCAAGACACTTCTTGCCTTGCATGGGTGTCACCTTTAAGAACATGTGGTATCCCATCATAAAATCTAATGATCGTCGAATATCATTATAACTCTTTTGTCGGCTTTGAGCGATATGAAGTATCTTCCGAATTATATGGACCTTCTTGATGGCCTGCTCCGCCAGTTTTAGTCCAAGTACATGCCGTTCACCAATTTTATCCTACATATTGATGATTGACAATTCCTATCATAGAGTTCCTCATATGGGACTATTTGAATGCTTGATTGATAGCTATTGTTATAGACAAACTTTGCCAATGGCAAACGTTCCAACTTGTCTTTTGATCTATTGTATAAAGCTGTAGCATGTCTTTGAGAATTTGATTCACCCACTCTATCAGACCATTAGTTTGAGAATGATATGTAGAACTAAAATTAAACTTTGTCCCCATCATAGACTATAGACTATTCTAGAAACACGACAAGACTCATCAGTCTTGATCTAAAACTATTAGAGATGGAATGACATTCACTCGAACAATCACATCAATATAAATCTGAGCTAACCGATCAAAGGTCCATGAGACCTTGATTGCAAAAAAATGAGCGGACTTGGTCAATCGATCGACAATGACAAAAATCATATTATTTTCCTCGCTGCATCTTCGGCAAGCCCATAATAAAATCTATCAAAATATGATCCCATTTTTACTCTGGGATGGTGAGATTTTGCATCTCCCTACCACGTCGTTGTTGCTATGCTTTTACCTTTTGATTGGCCATACATTGTGACACAAAGTGAGCCACATCCTTCTTCATGTCATGTCAATAAAAGGTTGTACGAATGTCCTTATACATCTTTGCTCTTTCGAGATTTAAGGAATATCTCGCATAATGTGCTTCTGTAAATATTTTCTTCCTGAGATCCTCATCTTTAGGAATGTAGAATCTTCCCTTCACTCACAATGTTCCATCTTCGTGTTTGGTAAAATTGGTTGCCTTCCTTGTTGAAATCAACTCGTGCATCTTTTATATAAATAGGTCATCCTTCTGTGTGGTCTTTATCCATTCTCGCAAGCTCGGCTAAAGTTGTAGTTAATATAATTCCGCGTTCCAGCTATAGACTCAGAACTCGATACCCATGCTCTCTAAATCTTCAAGTGTCTTGCACACCACTGATAGTTCTCTGATGAATCTTTGGCTCACTGTGTCTGCTTTGACATTTTTCTAGCCCGATGTGTATGCAATGGTTATGTCATAATCTTTCATCGATTCCAACCAATGCCTCTGCTGTAAGTTCAATTTTTGTTGAGTGAATATATATTTTAGGCTTTTGTAATCGGTAAAGATTTCGCAAGCCACACCCTATAGATAGTGTCACCATAATTTCAATGTGAACATAATTGCCTTCAATTATAAATCATGTGTAGGGTAGTTCTTCTCATGCTACTTTAGCTATCTCAAGGTATAGGATATCACATTTCCATTCTGCATGAGCACACACCCTAAGTCAAGTTCCAACAAATTGCTGTAAATCAGAAATCCCTCTATCCATTCTAGAAGTGTAAGGATTAGAGCTCAAACGAGATAATGCTTTAACTCCTGAAAGCTAGTCTCGAAATCGTTTGTCCACTTGAATTCTACTCTCTTCTGAATGAGCGAGTTAGAGCAATAAAATCCTAGAAAAATCCTTTACGAATCTTCAGTAGTATCCCGTCAAACAAGGAAGCTTCGAATTTCACTGGCTGAGGTGGGTTGCTTCAGTCTATTATCGCTTCAATCTTTTTTAGATCTATAGCACCATCTTTCACCAAGATAACATGTTTGAGAAATGACAAGCTACTCACCCAAAAACTCACACTTTATTAACTTAGCATATATATAACTAGTTTCTCGTAGAGTCTGTTGCACGATTTGCAGGTATTCTACGTAGTCCTCCTTACTTCTAGAGTAGATTAAGATGTCATTATGAATATGACCACAAACTTGTTAAGGAATGATTTGAAGACTCGGTTCATCAAATCCATGAATGTATCTGGAGCTTTCATCAAACCGAACGATATGACCAAGAATTCATAGTGATCATATATGGCATGAAATGCTGACTTTGGCACGTCATATGGCTTAATCTTCAACTGATTATATCTTAAACGAAGACCTAATTTTGAGAATATGGTCATTCCATGAAGTTGGTTGAACAAATCATGTATTCGCGATAATGGATACTTGTTTCGGATGGTGACCTTGTTCATATCTTGGTAGTCGATACACAACCGCACTGATCCATATTTCTTATCAACAAATAATAATAGAGCCCCCCATGAACTGATGTTGGGGCAAATGTACCTAGACTCTCCACGATAGTAGGTATTTTGAATATTTTGCTTGTAAATGGAGATATAATATATGGAACGACTATCTCATTAGCTTTCATTTTGTAATTGAGTTATGTTGTAAGCCCATGCAGCAACGATTGTCAATGATTCTTGCAAATGATGTCTATTATCAATAAAATGAATATTCCTTCTGTCTCAAGTGTATTGTTAAATTACTCTACGTACTCTATTAGATGTTGTGTTTTGGATAACCTTATGACTATGTCTTATGCGAACGCAACTTAGGTTCGCACGACATCATGCCTGGGGGACAACTATCGATTCTTCTAAATTGGGGCATGACACCAGGTAGGCAAAAAACGAGTCTCTTCTTCACATAATCGATCGTCGTAAAGCAAGCACTGAGCCAATTCATGACCAAAATGATATCATATTCCTTAATATCAAGGACAATCACATCAAGAGACAACTTTCTACCTCTGATACAAATACAACCATCTCTAAAGATTAAATTTATTAGCATATCCACTCTAGATGGGGTTATAATGCTAGGCTTAAATCTAACATGGTCATACAAAGTCTATTTTTTAAGCAAAATTAACGGATATTAAACTATGAGTTGCACCAGAATAAAATAAAACTCGTGCTGGAGTCTTCTTGTATAACATAAAACATGTCACAATCATGTTAGAAGCGACAAACTCCTTCTAAGTCAAAGCATAACTCTTCTTTGCGCCTTTGGACGCTTGTTTGAGGGTTTGCTAGTGCCGCATGCATAGCTCTTAGTGCCAGCACACGATTCTGGGTTTGGAAATCCTATAGAAGATTCTGATTCACCATTCCAACTTGACATTCATCCACCCTATGGCCTATGCAACCACACTTGAAACACCCTCTTCGATACTCAATTGCCTTATGCCTGTACTTGTCGCACTTAAAGCATTACATCCCTGGACTGGGCCATTTGTTCTCAATTTTGTTATGACACTTTAAAACTCCATATCCTCGTAATTCATGAGGACATTTGTTAATGTTAATGCCATTATTCATCCCGACCGTTGCATACATTGGCCAAATAATCCTTTGTGCTCAAGAGCGGCTTCATAAGTGTCCCGTTACATTTGACATCTCTAATTTACTATATCTCTATGCAGATCGTCATTTAGGCCTTGTGTCACCCCCAGTTTTCAGAAACAGGGATATTTTTGTCATTTTATATTTTTGAATATTTTTTAAATTTATTTTATTATTTATGATATTATTTTGGGGTTGAAATTTATTTTATTATTTATGATATTATTTTGGGGTTATTTGAGTCGGGTTCGAATTTCAACTCAATCCGACTTGAAACGGGGACCCGGGGGGGTAGTTTAACTCTAGTGGGACCCACACAATAGTTAGGAATGGCCCACATGATATTAATTTTAGTCCACATAATATTAATTTTAGTTAGTAGTCAGACTAATTATTTATGGATAGGTTTAGTTTAATTAGAGATTTAAAATTAGACTAAATTGACCTCAACCCTTAACCCATTCCTAATTTAAATCAAATAGATTAGTGGAGGGCATTTTGGACATTCAAATAGGGGTCACCTCACCATTTTTGGGCAGCCACCTATGGGGGGGGGATAAGGAGTGAGTCACTCCTTCATTCATTTGTTTTCATCCACTTTCTCTCTCTTGTTCTTTTCCAAATTAATTTAGAGATGAACCTCCATTGATTTCATCTCCAAATCAACTCCGACTTCCACCAAATCTTCTTTATTTCTCCTCTACTCCATGGTTAGAGGGTGCTAGCCATGTTTGGAAGGATTCGGAGCTCGTTCGTGTCCTTTTAGAATCTCTACTGTCGGTGTCGTGTCAGAAGGATTTTTCTTTGAATCTCTCTTCCGGAAGGTATAATCTCTCATCTAATCTATCCCTACATGCATATAGAAATATTTTGAACCCATAGGAATGACCCCATGGTTGTATCTCCATTTGTGTCCATTTCGTGTCCATTTGGAGGTCATAGGAGTGTCCTTTGTGTTGTGGTTGTGTTCATGTGGGAAAATCCCAAATTTGGACACACTATGTGTTGTAGTTATGTATGAATGAATTATTACATGTTTAATCTCATATTTTTGTATTGGAGATGTGTTCTATAGTGTCTCATATATATATTAGTGTAGAGAGTGAGTTCTTGATATATTATGTTATATACTTGTGTTTCTTTTGTCTCAAACTACCTAAATTCGTCATAATATTTATCCAC
>JANAVB010019104.1:65000-74894 GCA_029216955.1 Iris pallida | reverse complement strand
TAGGGATTGTGTCCTCCTTGGATTTAATTTACACAAAGAAGAGATTTGAGAGAACGAGCTTTTGTCGGCTTCCTTAATGTACCATTCTCCGTCCTAAATGTACCATTCTCCGTCTATTCGCCGTATTAAAAGCAAAGAGAATGACCATTCTTCGTGTTAAAAGCAAAGAGAATGGCCATTCTCCGTCCATTCGCCGTATTAAAAGCAAAGAGAATGGCCTTCGTTGTATTCTCCGTCCATTCTCCGTCCTAAATGTACCATTCTCCGTCCATTCGCCGTATTAAAAGCAAATAGAATGGCCATTCTCCGTCCATTGGCCGTATTCATCGTCCATTCGCCATATTAAAAGCAAATAGAATGGCCATTCTCCGTCCATTCACCGTATTCACCGTCCATGCTATATTAAAAGCAAAGAGAATGGCCATTCGCCGTATTCTTCGTCCCAAATACCATTCTCCGTCCTAAATGAACCATTCTCCGTCCATTCGCCGTATTAAAAGCAAAGAGAATTGCCATTCTCTGTCCAAAAAATATTATCCTCGAAAATATTATCTTTAGAAAAGTTAAAAAATAATCCGCCCGACCTCAGAAGCAGGTTTCCTCAGTTCACCACCACCATGACATGTAGCTTTATTAACAAAATATTAAATTGTTAAATGAAAATTAAAATTTCAGACAATGGCATGGCAGTAAAATTAGAGCGGCGCCGCTGGTACTTCTCCTTGTTCGAGGAGGCCTCGACGACGTCCGACGCGAAGCGGACCGATTCTTCTCGGCGCAGCTGGTACTCCTCGTTGTTCTAGGGGTGCTCGACGACGTTCGACGTGATCTGAACCGTTTCTTATTTCCTTTCATCTCCGTTTCTCTTTCCACCACCACCAGCACCACCACGACTACCATGGCCTGTAACCAAAAAAAAGGTTCAGATTAAATTGGATGGACTTTTGAGAGAGTAATATGAGTTAATTTAGGGTGTTCATTGAAAAATTAAAGTAAAGAATGACCTGCTAAAGCAAGTTACCAACAGGTCAAAAGTCTAAATCAACATTTAATGATGTCTCCTGTAATTTTATCTGAATTAAACCTGGACCGTTGGATTAACATCCAACGGTCCAGATTTCGGATGTATCGATACATCCATTTTCAGCGGATGTATTGTAGAATTTTCCTATACATATATGTATATAGATATATATGAAGAGTGTTATGTAGTTGGCTTATGTGAATGTAATGGATAAATTGAAATCAATAGTACTTTGCCTATGTAATGTGAGTGTATGTATTGCCTAATATAGTATATGGTGTTTAGGCCTATATGTGATATGGCCTAGTGTGTGGCTATTGCCTATGAGATAGGGCCTATGGCCTATAACCTAGATGACATAGCCTAGGATAGACTTGGGTGGTATTGTGTATATGATATACACACATGTGTAATACCCTATAGACTAGTGTATGGTGTGTACTAGCTAAGGTAGACTGTTTAGGCCTAGTTAGACTTTATTGAGTCTAGATTGACCTAGTGACCTAACTTTGACCATTTAGTTGACTGATGTTGACCAGGGTTGACTTTGGTGTAGGATTGACCTAATATCATGTAGACTGCATTATAGTATCTTATTTTATTAGCTGGACATATTGTGATTTGTGCTGTTCTGATAGGAGCCAGACACCACTCCTCGGACAGTATATTCTCTTCGGACATTCAGTTATCAGGCGAGTACATTCTCTGACCGTTTCATACTTGTCTGGATTTACATTCTTGCTCTAGATTACTGTACTTGATGCTAACACGATCGTTATCACGGATTGGTACTATAGGATCTTCTTCTGAGATGTTATCTCCTTGTATTCACTAAATACATATTGTGATGTGCGTTTCACTTACATATTGTATTTATTGAATACCCTTATCATTGTACACTCATTGTGCATATTGTACTCTCATTATCACATTGAGCCATTGTACAAGCCATTGTATAAGGTAACGTAACTGAATTGGATCCTTGTTTATTGATTGGGGAGGGAGAGTAGAAATGGTTATGTGATCAATCCTATTGTATAAAAATTGTATATCCATTGTACACCACGTACAAAAAAGTCCCATTTTATTGTATAACCTAATCCGTTTACATAACCATATTATGCTCTAAATCACATGTTGCTTACAGTTCTACTTACATATATAGATATTTTCTATTATCAAATCTCTGTTGTTTTCATATACATTCTTCTTTCAGCGTTTCCTGTACCTTACTCTATTGCATGCTTTATATTTCCTAACTTGTTATGAACTGCCTGAGATGTTCTGTGCTCGCTCCTGTCCTGACTGGACCTGTTGAAAATATTACAGAGGATGAGGATGAGGCCTGGGTAGACACCTACTATGGGACAGCTGTAGATGGTTCTAGTGACCCCGATTTCCAATCGGATCCAGTAGCTATAGAGACTGAGGCTCCCTAGTCTAGGTTTTACTGTTTCAGTCATTTGAGATCTGGGTTGTATATTTTTTCATTTTCAGTAGTCGAGACTTGTATTCTGGATGTTGTTGAGTTTTATCTTAGACACTTAGCATTGTCTCTCTCTGGTTGTACTTGTGGATTTTTTATTTCAGCATTATTCTATCTATCTTCTATCTTATCATTCTGTCTTAGATGTGATTGAGATTGTGTATTGCTATGTCACCTCCATTCGGAGTGTATACTGTACAGGTACCTTTATATTGTTAGATGATTGACTTAGGACAGCGTTCTACTGCCGACAATGTGGCGTAGGCTGGGCGTTGTTACGTTTTCGTACCCTCACAGTGGGTGCGGATCGTGACACCCACAGATACTACAAATCTGCCACATGGGCAGGGAGCGGTATCTGCTTATATTTATTTACTGTATACTAATAACGGGCGTCCCGCTGGGACTCGTCTAATTCATGACAGGCACAATTGATTATTGGGTAGACTAGCCTTGCTTGTGCATAGTAAGAACTGAGGAATCCTTATTGCATATTTCCAGGCTAACTTGGATCTCACAGTTAGCAAGCCGTAGTAGTTGTATTGCTTTAAATCGATTTGTCTGTACTGTACTTACTTCGTTAACTAACTGAGATGATCAGAATGTCAGGACATGACGGGTCAACTTCTGTCCTTATTTGGGGGAAATTGGTTTGAAGTGTCCTGATATTGTGTGAACCACAGTAGCAAGCGAAGACTATTATTATATTCTTAATTCTTACTACTGGTTTTAGTTCTCATGTCGTGCTTCCTTGTGGTACTTGCTATTAGAGGTATAACTCTCTGGTTTTGCATGACAAGATTTAGAGCCAGTTTCTGAGGACTCAGCTTACTCTACCTCCAAGATGGTCAATACTAGAGGGATGATCGCAGGAGGACACGAGTGGGTTCCTTGCTTCCCTACTCGTTTTGCTACTTACTTTACATTTTGTCGCTTGGCACCGACATGTTAGTCGGATTGTCTTGTACTTACTTTTACATAATTGTAACTAAGTCAGACTGCAGCTGATAACGATTGTGTATATCTTGCTATACCATCTGGCTATGTTTTGTACAGCCAGATCTCAAGAATATTTTGACTAAGCGTTTGGGACGCCTTACTGCTTTATCTTACATGTTCTCTATTATTGCTTCTTGTTTGAATGATTGAGACAATAGATGTTGAGTAGCCCTAGCGAGACTTTCATGCAGTATGTACCCCCTCGTCTTTTAGACAACATTGATCGTATTATACGGTATTCATCTACCCGTAATACGTAGCTGGTTGAGTCACTCTCCCGCTCTCCAGTATTTTGGTTCTGGGGTGTGACACCACCAAACCCCTCCCCCCTCGGCGTTCAAAGACTCCGACCCTCCCCCCTTGAAGACCCCCCGGCCCCCGACCCCCCCCTCGGCTCGGCGACCCTGCTCCCCCGTCGGCGACCCTCCCCCCTCGGCCCCCGACCTTCCCCTCCTACTCGGCGACCCTACTCCCCTCCGTCTCCAGCTCCCTCCGTCTCCAACTCCCTACCGGCGACCCCCTCCCCTCGACGACCCGCTCCTCTCCGACGAGGTAAACCCTAACCCTCTTTCGGACACGACACTTTGACACAGTACACTTTGACACAGGACACGACATTAGTTAATTATGTTATATAAGTGTGTCAAGTAGGGGAAAGCAAGTGTGTAAAGTGAGTGAAGAATGTAGCAAATATGTAGGCTGTCTGTCGTATTAGCATTAGGAAAGGGGGGCAAGGCTTGGTTTGTGCAGGATTATGGTGTATAGGGGATAGTAGGAACCTTTGTGCCCCTTAACCGACATCAGAGACGTCGCCATTTTTTCGACGTGGTGTCGGTGAATGTCGGTGATTAGCGACGTTTATTTAGCATCGGTAAGCGTCGGTAATGGCGACGATTACCGACGTTTTGCCTGTCAGCGACATGGCTTTCCGTGACCACAGGAAAACGTCGGTAAATACAATTAGCGACGCTTTTTGTCATTTTAGCGACGTTTTCTGGCGTCGCTAATATGACCTATTCTGGTAGTGAAGCTTATAAGAGAGAACTATCTTCTCTGGAAATCTTTCTTTCTTCCCATTCTCAAAAGCTACAAGCTTTAAGGATATGTCGATGGTTCCCTCACATGTCCACCTCAATTTCTTAATGACGATGAAGGTCGGTCTACTTCCATTATCAATCCAAAATATAAGGAATGGGTAACCCAAGATCAAACACTCGTTATATGGAAATGCCTCTCTCTCTGAATCAATTATCCCCTATATTGTTGGTTGTAACTCCTCAATAGAAGTATGGAGCGTTCTTGAGAAGTGTTTCTCCTCTGTTTCAAGCTCTCGCTCAATCCAACTCAAATGCAAACTCCAAGGAAGAAGAAAAACTACTCAGTCCATCCCTGAATTCTTGCAGGAAATTAAGCAAATTGTTGATAGCCTTGCAGCTGCCGGTAGACTTGTAGAATGAAGAATTGATGCTCTACATGCTAAAGGGTCTTCCATCTGAGTATGATCCTTTATCACTTCCATTCGTGTTCACACCAACACAGTTGACGAGCTTCATAATCTTATTCTCGATGTAAAAATAATAGTGATAAACCCAACAAAATATAGCTCAACACTGACTCCTCCACTCATGCACTGCAAGCTTCTTCCACGTACAACAAATGCCTCCAAATACAATCATTCAACATCCTTCAACCCCAACTACAAAAAGAAATCCCGCAACTACAATCCCAACCACAACCCTCGTGTTCCAAACTCCAACTACTACAAACCTCGACAACCTACTTCACATAACATATACCCTCATTTCCACCATATGAGGCCCCTCGTATCCGTTCATCACCTCCCTCTAGCCCTTCAAATCGGCCACACTGCCAAATATGCTTCAAATTTTCTAAACACAACATTAGAATGCTATCATCGCATGAACTATTCCTATCAAGCAAAGCCGCATCCTTCATGTCACACCTCGATTCTGCAGAGTCCATTCGTCTTCGCTTTGGTCTCTGTGGAACCTATCGTCCTTGTTGTGTGTGATCTCCTGCAAGCCTAAGTTGCACTTGCACAAGGTCAAGACCTGTATATAACAAGATAGACAAATATCGACAACAGTACAACGGAACAATAATACAAAAATTAAAGCATCAGCGGACAATATTACAGAAAATAGAGTTTAGCACAATGAACAGAAACATATTCTCTTTATTGATATCTTGGAAACGATTACAAGCTCTCAATAGCTCTGATACACGCCATACTTGGCTTACATCCCTCTTGAAATATACAGAATTTCAATGATCCCATGTAACCCCTTTATTCCTAATAAATGAGATTTAGAATTGTTTCTAATATTTTATTATTTTAATAATTCTTAGAATATTTTATTCTAATTTATTAAATAATTTTAATTAACTATAATTATTTATTCTAATTGAGTTTACCTTGATGGAATTTATTTAGCTAATTATAATTGTATTGGTTAAAACTAATTACTTTTGATTAATTAAAATATTATTTCTGGATTAATTGATTATATTATTAGTTTTAATTATCTTAAGTTTAATTAACTATACTTTCCTAATACGGTAATGGCAGACTTCTAATTTCTTTTAACTTGACTAGTTATTTAGGAAATCTATTGTGGAATGTCTAGTCACATTTAAGTGTGAACGTTCTGGAATTTAATTAGGATAATATGGATTAGTGATAATTAATCCCAGTGGTGGGGGCGAGTAGAGGAGATGCGGTGGTGATGACGGATCTTTGCTGGTTTCGCGGAGGAGTGCCGACGAAGGGTGGCCTCGAGCGCGGTACTCGGCGAGATGGCCAGAGCGCAGAGGAAACGGGGTCGTGCTATGACCATATCTGGAGGAAGGCGGGGAGAAGTGATGGGCTTGGGCCAGGCGACGATCGGCCGGCTAGAATCGAGCGCGGCCACGGTGGTGGAGAGTTGTGGCTGCGGCTAGAGTAGGGTTAGGGTTAGGGTTTGGTTAGGATTAGGGATTTGATGAGTGGTAATTCATGTCGGCGTGTGTCCTGTGTGCCACCTGACACGGAAAGAATTGGGTTGGTGTCTGAAATTGTCAAACACGAAGAGGCATGTAATTGTGATAATAATAAAAAAAATAGTAGAAAAAAAGATGGACACAGAAAACGGTGCACGACACGATGGAATTGGACGTTTGGGAAATTTGTGAGAAACAAAGGGGAGGACTCCCCTATATATGGTAGTTGGATTTTCTATATAGGAAAGGATTAGATTCCTATGGATAAATCCTTATATAGATTTAGAGCAATCAATAGATTGATCAATATAATCAAAGATTGATTACAATAAAAATTTAGAATTTAATGAACATATCATTCCACAATCAAATAAATATTTAAAATAAATTCAAATTCCAAAGATAATTGACAATAATAAATTAATAAATTTAGAAGTATATATTTAGTAAAAACAAAATTATATTTAAAAATAGTTTGGCAAATCCCTTCATCAATCAAAATATCTTTTATAAGAATAAATTTTTATTTCTAATTAGGAAACTAGAAGTAAAATAAATAAAAAAAATTTAAAATTCGGGAAATTGACTTACAGCCAAAATATGCCCGTTTAGGCCCGAAGAATATGATCGAATATAGAATATAAAATTTTCTAAAGATAATAATTTGTAAAAATTATTATGTTAGGTTTAGTTTTATAAAGACTAGTTTATGAAAATCATAATTTTGTTAAAGGGGTAATTCAAAATATCTATACTGTGGGATGTTATTATATTCTGAGTTAATTTTTTTTATACCAAATCCATTAATTATATATTCCATGAGATACTATGCATTATACCAAACAAAGTAATACACAATTTCCAAAAAGTTAGTGCAAGAAAATATATTTTTGAAATATGGTATTTACTGTAATATTACAATTTGTGTACCAATCAAGCCCTGAACTATAACAAGATTTAAGTGGGTTAAATTTTTTTTTTTCATATTATTTTAATATACCCTTGCACATCGGAGCCAACTTTTAGACAAACACAATTGGATATGATTTCTTTTAAATCCGCATATAAAACATGTTCCAAAAGATTCAAATTTGGATTGTTCTGATACCATGTTAACTCCATGTTAATTCACCCAATTTCTCGAACTAAAAGGAACGAGAGTTTTGAGATAAAATTAGTCATTTGACCATTCCTATCCTGGACTACTAGCACCAAGACATCCTTTCGTTTAATATTGATTGTAACTATTTGAATCTGCATGAACTTGGTTTATTTGCGGGCCTTGGCCTGGGCCTTGGCCTGTTCCTGGTTGACCTAGTTTTTGTTGGACTTTTGGCTCGGTATACATTGGCGGAGGGAGAGGAGGGCCAGCGGGGTCACATGACCCCGCTGGAAAAAAAATTGTGAGAAAATTTTTTGTGTGGTCCCATTCCACTCGCATAGCAACCCAAAAACAAAGAATGCAACAAGTGAGCCAGCAGGTGAAGACTTTTTGTGTGGGCCAGGCTGCTAGCGGGTGAAGAAATTTTGTGTGTAATAAAAGCCATGACCCCACTCCACTCACATAGCAAAAACCAAAAACTGTAACATATGAGACAAAAATAAAGAGAAGCAAATCACAGCAGCTTCTTTCTCCCTCCCCCTTCTGTTTGCTCTATATAGTGCGGTGCATGCATTTGGCTTTTCAAAAAAAATTCTAACCACCACTCCCGCCCTTGGCTTTCTCCATTCTCTTCCGAGGTGGCTCTCTTCCTTCTCAGTCTCAAGTAATACATCTAATTAATTTATGATCTAATTTTTTAAATAATTTTTAATTAATTCATACCATAAATTAGATGTCTCTTATTTGATTCATGCTAGTATACACTAATTTAGATGGCTCCCAACTGATTCATGCCTAATTGATTCTGCCCAAAACTTCATTTGCTTTTACATGAAATAAAATTGATTCATTATTCATGTCTAATTGATTGTTGTCCTATTGTTAAAATTTATTGAGCCTATTATGCTCTATTTTAAAACAAAATAAAAAAAGTATCTTCGAAAAAGATCGAGAGCTCAAGAAGGTTCTTCTTCTGAACCCAATGTTCAATCTATTAAGAATTCAAGGTCTAATGAAGTGCAACATCAAGTACAACAAGTTCAAGCACAAGTTTTGTGGCTAATTTTTGTTATTAGTTTTCATTGTATTTTTATAATTTTTTTGGATTGAGAATTTACTAGTCGAATTTGACCCCGCTGTATCTAAATCCTGGCTATGCCACTGTCGGTATATACCATTTTTCATAAAAAAAAGGCTTGGGTTTGGGCTTGGGCTTCCGCTTGGGATTTGGGCTTGGATATACGTTTTTATAAAAAAAAAAGGCTTGGGCTTTACGTACAAACATTTTATTATTTGTTTTTTTTTTTGTAATATTTTAAAGCCATTTCATTACAGATATTTATTGTACAAATTGTTATTTGTAAGACATTTATTGTATATAAATATATTTGTAAACATTTATTATAGAATTTTTTTAAGGCCAAATATGACAAGTACAAACATTTTAAGGCCAAATAAATGCGACCATTTTAATAACTTACATGTTAATAGTTCCATACTGAAATACTATGACATGGAACTAATACTTTCATCAATTGAAATACTATGGAACTAATACTTTCATCAATTGAAAATACTATGGAACTTAAGGCCATTTCATCAATTCTTTTGAATATATTTGGTTTTTCGTAAGTACAATTGAAATACTATGAAATGGAACTAATACTTCATATAACTATATCACAGTAACGTTATTATTTGTGTGAATGACCTTGACTGGCTACATATCGGTTTGTAATAATTATATTGATTTTAAAATAATTATATAGATTGTAGTTGAATATTAATTTTTGAATGACTACCAAGTAATTATCATGTTCTTTTGAATAACTATCATATATGCAGCATGATAGTAGTTTCCATATTAACTGTCATTAAATTTATATAATTACTTTACATATGAATTCTTCATTGTAATTAGATACTACATATAAATGGGTTATTTGTAAGTACATACTGAAAATACAGTGACATGGTAGTACTTCCATATTAACAATATTAGACTAATTTTAGTATTTGCGTGAATGATCTAGCTAACTACACATGAGATTTGAAATAATTATATTGATTGTAGTTAAATGCTTAATTAACTCTTATGATTTGAATGACTGACAATTAATTGTCATATTATTTTTAATAGCTATCATATATGCTACTAGTTTCCATGTAAGCTGTCATTAATTTTGTGTAATTATCTTCCATACTGGTACCCTATTGTAATTAAATAAGGCATGTGGTGCGGTTGTCTATAAATATATATATATATAATATATATATATATAT
>JANAVB010019104.1:0-62500 GCA_029216955.1 Iris pallida | reverse complement strand
CGTGCCTCCCTCGGGTCAGCCTTCGATCGAGGCTGCTCTTTTCCCAGAGATCGCCTTCTCCGTGCTTCCCACCGTGCGGGCGCTTTCGGAGCCCCACCTCCGCCAGGCTCGATCGACAACCGCCTCGGGGTCGTTCGCAGACAAACGTTGCCAAGTCTGAGCCCCCTTCGCACCAGCCCCCGAGATCAAACTGCCTGACATCGTCGTATCCTTTTCGTTGGATTCTAACAAAATCTACATGCCCTTCTCCCTGGACGAAATCATGTGTCGGAGACCTTTAATCACACCTTTGTCCTAAAATTTTCATCCGGATGCCCGAAGTATCGCGGGTCCAGACCGAGATTGACAGTTTGATTTAAGGTGGCCCCCTTAGACTCCAAACACATTTACATCCCTCTCTCTTTGGAATCAGACTTCATGTCAGTCCGGATTAGAGGAACAGGCAGGGATCGACAATATCCCATACACGATCGCTAAATGGTCTCCCAACTTTGACGCGACAATAGATTCTATCGTAGTCTTCGCCTGGGTGACCCTCCCAAACCTTCCCATGATCTGCTTCGCCCCAGCAGCCTTGAATCGGATTGCCAAATCATTTGGGACGTATGTGGCCATGGCAGAGGAAACCCGTACCCTTTCTTAGGGTAACTAGGCCAAAATATGCATGGAACTTGGCCTCTCCAAAGATCTCCCCAACCAAATCCAGATCTCTCTTAGAAGTAAGACTTATCCAGCCCATTATCCTCGACAACAACTCCAGCTTCCAAACGTTGCCACAGGAGAGGGCACCTCACCGATCATTGCACGAAAGCTCACCCTGAGCTAAAGAAGAGATCCACCCAGCATGCAGCGCCCAGACAGCCCAAGGATTTATATCAACCACCCTTCTTACCCCTCCAATCCCCACCAGTGTCGAACCATCCATCATCATCCCTACATTCATCCCTCCTATAGCTGAAGCCTCGGTAACTCCACCAGCGCCCCATGCCGGAGCGGGAGCCAACTCCCCGGTAGAAGGAACCCCCGCTCCCCACAATGTCCTCAAGAAGAGCTCCAACGCTCATATCAAATCCCCTTCGCTGATCCACGCCAACAAATTCGATGTCCTTGCTCAGGACATTACCGAAGATCACACGGAGCATATCACCTCAGATACCAATCAGGAACCTGACGACGACGCTGTCAGACTTGTCCCAGACATTGCCGAAAAGAACACGGTCGAAGCTGATGTCTCTGGCGGTTCACCAGGCCAAACCCCACCGACAACCCACATCGAGGATGACCTCATAGCGATTAGGAAATCTTCGAATTTTCTGCGAATTTACTTCGACCAGATTACGGGGGCCCGCTCATCGGCGGAGACGATCAAGGAATATACCACCATTAGAGCCATGATGGATCAACCGGATCTCAGACCTTCAATTCTTCCTCGAATGATGGAGGTAGAACAAGCTATCGACGCGGCTCAAGGATCCAGTGCACTAAGCACGCCTCCCCGGAGGTATACCTTGCCGCCATTAGCAAGAGAGCTTTGGAACCGACATAGTCTGGGATCTGTGGTGAGGGTCAGGTTCCCCCGACCCTCCCACCGTCTGTGCTCCGATCCTGGGGCTTTTCCAACCCTTCTTTGCCCCCTTTCTTCTTTCTTTTTCTTTTGTTGAGCCGGTTGGCCGATACTTTTATTGCGTCGATTTTCCCGCCGCCATCTGCTTCTTCGTCGTCATGGCATCCTCCAGTCGTGAAGGTTTTGTACGAGCTCGAGCTATCTCCCGGCGCACCTTTTCACTTTTTCAATAAATTTTTTATTTTTTAATATATATATATATGAAAGGATCGGACAAGAGTTGGGCCTGATCGGGCCGGATTGACCGAGTTTAGAAGCAAGAACCGATACGGTCCAGGTTGTAGGTAGCACCGAACGTACGTGTCGCAAATGGTAACTCAACAGAAACCCAGTTTCTATATGGGCTTGGTCAGGTCGGCCCATTAATCGAATTCGGACAGGCCTAATCCGGATTTGACCGTGTCAGACCCGGGCCAAATTCTGGGCCACTCTCATCCGGCCTATTATACACCTTGGCTCCCCGCTTATTAGTTGTTAATGAACTCCTTAATGGTAAGAGAATCAATGATGATATATTTAAAGGAGTGGGCATACGGTTCCAAGACCCACGGTTCCGACCCGGTCCGAACCGTAAAATGTTCAAACAAGTCGGTTCCTAAAATTTAAAATTTAAACGGGGCGGGCCTATCACGCCCCGACCCGAAAAATCGCTTATCTTCGTATCGATTTATTCGAATCGTTCATCTTTGCTGGGGCGTGATGCCGTACGAGTCTGGAGTTGCACTCATAAAAGGTAAGATGACAAGTTCTAAAATGGTTATCTTTGATTTGATATTAGCAACAGAAGAAAATAGAGTATACGAAATAATTATCTTTATTGATAAATGAATAGAGGTTAGAAAGGCTTTTAATAGCCCAACTGAATTTGCTAGATTAGCTTACAACACTCAGGTTCTCTCTTGCCCACAAAAGATTTCACCGTTCCACATATCATGTCTCTATATCTCGACCGCATCAATCCTGTTGCAAGTCCGAGCGTCAATGCGATCGCACGCTTCAAACGCTACAACATTCAATGCCTCAGCGCAATCAAGAGAAGCTGCGCCGCGAGTAGAACATATCCTGAACCCGCGAGCAATCTAGTGGGGGGGTTAGTATTTCGTCCTTGCTATACTGATCAAAGACCCACTTAACTAAATCGACATTTAGTAATGTATTGATTCATGCTGCATACAATTTATTTATCTTTCTATGTTCTCCTTAGGATCGGTTTCATGGCATATTCGAAAATAGTAAAGCATGTTATCATGGCAAGCATGTTATTTCGATTTGCATAAGCAAGCAGGTAACCAATAGCAATCTTGTGTTGTTTTGTGACTTCTTACCAACACTCACGCACTCGCCCTTGCTTTGTTGCAAGGTGAGTACGCCTATCATCCGTCCATGTCATGTTATAAGTGATCTTATGCAGGATCTCTGTGTGCCTGCACATTCAGCCTACCGTTCTTTAAACTATATGAAGGTCACTAGCTTTTCGAGCCAAAATGGACTTATATTTCTCAAATTACATATGTAAGATGGTGATCACTCTGTGCTGTTGCTAACCTAAACATCATAGGACCCCTAAATTACTCAAGTAAATGGCTTATCACATCAATAGCAGGTCGCAAACCGTCTTAATAAAGTGCAACAACAATACCGATTATCTCGCAGTCCCTCCTTGGCCGAACGGTCCTAACGCCTTAGCGTACCACGTTCAAGGGAAGTTAACACATACCCGTGCACAGGCTATATATCTTTAAGTTCATTTGACCATGTAATACATCTTATCTTTCATATAACCAAGCAATTCGCCTATCTCTATTTCAATTGGCACAATGCCCCAACTCAATATTCATCAACGAACACCCCGAAGGCCATAAACATTTCGAAGACACCATGCCACATTCGACAGTTCCACCACATTCGTGCCATAACTGTTTGTCATAATTGTTCTCTTCGCAACAATGTCATCATTTGTAAGTCTCGTGCACGTAAGCACGCTTTAATATAGTTATTCTCCATTCCTTGCTTTGTGCATTCGATGCATGCCTCAATTCAGTATTTCCATATTCTACGCCTTAGTGTTCAAGGCATTAGACTTATGTTCTTTTCCTTCAACTCGTGCAACTGAGACACGCCTCGATAGGGTATTCAATATTCTATAGCTCGTGCAATGAGACACTCGCGCCGATATAGTCTTTCAATGTTCTAGCATACTAACTCATGAAGGGGCACGAATGACTTATCCATCGAGACCTCATCGATACAGTTATCCCATGTTCTTATGGCTTGCGTACCGAGCCGCTCGCCTTTGCGATATTCAATGTTCAATAGCGACTCGTACATTTGATGTATGTTTCATTTCAATTGTTCTATCTAGTGTTCGACACGTACTATGTTCATCTCTCGATTGAGCCACGCCCGTGGTCTCGATAGGTTAACTTAGCATACAATAATATATTTTATTTAGGCATGAAGGAGTAGAAAGAAGAGTCAAAATAGTCCCTCCACCTTAAGCCGATACGCCTTGTTATTTTGTCGAGCCGATGCGGCTCGATTTCATAACTTTGTTGCACGGCAAACTCTTTTGACTTAGCCATTCGAGCGCTTCATGGTTCATTGAATTATACGATCGATTTTGCTTACCGAGCCTATGCTTCAGTCTGTTGCGAGGCAGGAGTGATTTAGTTTTACGGACCTCGTTATAAATAAGGTAAAATGCCGACCTCTTATATTTCAGTGTAAACGTATAGCCTGCACACGAAACCAACTAAAATCAATACTTGTCCAAATCAGACTAATGCCTTCCGTCGATTCGATTTCTTAGAGTTTTCGAACCCACTCAATGCTTTCTCTCGGGCCAACTTAACGCTTGTATCGATCTTACTCGACGCGTTCCTCGGGTCAACGTAACTCTTTGCATCGATCCGACTCGATGCATTCTTGGCTCAACGTAACTCTTTGATTCAACGAATCAGCATAAATGTCACCCCGTTCCTAAAATACGTATTTTTATACATGTACAACTCATGTGTATTTATTTAGTATTTATCATGTATTTATTTAATATTTATCATGTATTATCCTGTATTTAAATTCCTTTAATTTCATGTTAATTAATTAATCTGCTCTTTAAATTTTCATGTTAATTTATTTCCTGCAATTATATTTCTGCAATTTTATTTCTGTACTTTATTTCCTGCTTTTATTCTCTGCTTTAGCTAGGCTTTGGGTTCGGGTTGGCCTTGGTTGGATCCCCCTGCAACCCGACCCATTGGACCCGGCCCATTAGCTCCCACCTACCACCCCTTCCATATTTAAAGCCACCCTCTCCATTCTCTCTCCTCATTACTCATTCTCACCATTACTTCTTCTTATTCATTACTCTCTCCACCTACCAAACCCATAGGCAAGTACATCTTGCTTCTTCATGAGGACCCATTTTTATGGCTCCATTCTCTTTCCCTCGTGATTCTAAGAGAGTTTAGAACTTGACATTTTTCATTTCAAAGTCTTAATCTTTGTAGATCTAGATATGAGTTATTTCCAAATTTTAGGGGTTTTGATCTATTAAACTTCTGTGTTTTCAAGATTTGATGGTTTCATATTGTAGAGGATTTCATTCTACCCAATTTTGACCTTTGCAAAGTTGGATTCGGACTTGTTTTGACCAAGTTATGGACTTTTGAAGCTTTGGGGTGCAAACATGGAGTTCTTGCTGTTTGGAGAAGACAGTGAGCAGTGTATGCTAGCTTTTTAGCTTGCGTCACTGAGCTGTGCGCGCTCTTTAGCGCAGCGCAGTATGGAGTCCATACGCTACCTTTTTAGGTAGTGTGTGTCTTGCATACGCTGCCTTTTGGGAGCGTATGACTTGCATACGCTGACTTGGATGCTCAGGAGTCGTATGGAGTGCATACGCTACCTTTTGGGAGCGTATGACTTGCATACGCTCACGTGGATAGTAAGGAGTCGTATGGAGTGCATACGCTACCTTTTGGGAGCGTGTGACTTGCATACACTCACGTGGATAGTGTAAAACCCCTCAAATTAAATTTTTTTTTTTTTATTTTATCATTTTATTTTTATTAAATTGTTATTTTAACTAGTAATTAATTAATGTTGATGATATATAGTAACATATATATATAAATATATATGTATATAAATATGTGGCTATATTCAACTGTGGATGTGTGGTAATGTGTAAACCTAATTAAAACTCTAGATAACTTAACCTTTAACCCAAGTTTAGTCCTAACCCTAATCTATTTTTAGTCTCTATTTTAATTAAGAAAAAATTCACATGTTGATATAAATATAATGCTTGATTTACTTAACCAACCCTTAACCCATTCCCTACCCATTGATTTTCGGTTACCACAAAGTGTGGATCTCATGAAACCGAATGATAACCTCTCCTTCCCTTCCATTTTTTCGGCCACACCACAACTTCTTCCCCCTCCATTTTTCCGGCTACCCGAGAACTCCCCTTCCCTCCTATCCCGGCCGGCGTGCATTCAGCGAGGAGATCACCTCGTCCTCGGCGTTCAGGCCATCTCCGGCAGCGCCATCGCCTCCGTAGCGTAGCCCCGACTCCCTGCAGTTGGCAGGTATGATCTCGAGCCTCCACGTGGCTTTGTCACGAGGATATCCCCCTACAAAACCTAGAGCATTAATTTCTATATTCTTTTTCCTGCAAATAGTCATTGATAATAATTTGTGTAAGGAAGAAATAATGATTTTAATTATTATTATTAATGTTTAATGATTGTTAATGTAGCGTAGAATCAGAAATAAATTGTAGAGAAATTGTTGTGAATTTTTATGATTTTATCCATATTCTGTTGCGGACAAACCATTCGCAATTCTCACGACGTGTCTATGCAATTCATCGCACAAGTGTATTCAATATACCACTCAGAATCGAGCCACCCACTGCATAGGTGGTATGTCATATACCACTCGAAAATTAAGTTATTTCTCTCGCATCATACTCGGTATGAACCAACTATTTATTCCAACTCACGATTTCCGCAGTGATCATGTCGATCACAACCGTAACTTTTGATTAATCAAAATCCGACACAACTCGGCCAATGTTTTTGTTTGCCAACACAAGTTCGGTGTGCATCCGAACTGATTCGTTTCTATCGATTTACGATTTTTGTTCCTTACGTTGCTCGTGCAATGATTTATTTTCGACACCCAAAGCCAATGCTCAAATCCGCTCAACACATTCGATATCAATTTTCATTTTCATTGCAACGCATCATTCATAATTCAACTCGTTGCAATTGATACGGCAACATTCTACGACTTTCATTATATCGATGCAACCAATATTTCTCATATCAACTGTTGCATTGAAACAACAAACATCTTGATTCAAATTTCACAACTTGATGCACTTGCAGCAAAAACATCTTAATTCACCTCTCGTGACTTGTTGCACTTGCAGCACAAATGTTCATGGCTTGTTACACTTGATGCAACAAATATTTCGTGACTTTCTTAGCAAACATCATGTTATTTCCAAAACACATGCGGCAAAATTATACTATTTATATTAGACATTGTATGGAACATCCAGTGCGACATCGAGTAGAGTCAAGAGTGATTTTATTGGTGGTGGGCAACTCTTTGGAATTGAAACAAAGCAAGTGTCCTGAAAAAATTGAACCTAGAGCTCTGATACCAATTTGTCAAACCCCGACCCGAAAAATCGCTCGTCCTCGCATCCATTTATCCGAATCGTTTGTCCTCGCTGGGGCATGATGCCGTACGAGTCTTGAGTTGCACTCGTACAAGACAAGATGATAAGTTTTCAAATGGTTATCTTGATTTGATATTAGCAACAGAAAAAAAGAGTATACAAAACAATTCTCTTTATTGATAAATGAACGGAGGTAACAAAGGCTTTCAATATCCCAACTGAATTTGCTTGATTAGCTTACAACACTCAGGTTCTTTCTTGCCCAATAAGGATTTTACCGTTCTATACATCATGTCTTCTATATCTCGGCTGCATCAATCTTGTTGCAAGTCCGAGTGTCAATGGGATCGCACGCTTCAAACGCTAGGACATTCCATGTCTAAGCATAATCAAGCGAAGCTCCGTCGCGAGCAGAACATATCCTGAACCTGCGAACAATCTAGTGAGGGATTAGTACTTTCGTCCTCACTGTACTGATCAAAGATCCACTTAACTAAATCGACATTTAGTAATGTATTGATTCATTCTGCATATAATTTAGTTATTTTCTATGTTCTTCTTAGGATCGGTTTTACAGCATATTCAAAAATAGTAAAGCATGTTATCATGACAAGCATGTTATTTAGATTCGCATAAGCAAGCAGGCAACCAATAGCAATCTCGTGCTGTTTCGTGACTTCTTACCAACACTGACGCACTCGCCCTTGCTTTGTTGCAAGATGAATACGCCTATCTTCCTTCCATGTCATGTTATTGTAGAACCCTAGAGGGGGGTGTACAGGAAAATAAAATATAACTTGATCACAAGAAGCAATATATGACAAATAAAAAGAGAGAGTAAGAAGATCAAACACAAGATGTATCCTGGTATCCTCGCTTGAGGCAATCCAGTCCCGGAACTCTCTCCGTCTTAAATCTACTATTTAATAAAATAGTACACACGAGTTTGGATCCGAAGAACTCGCCAACTTCAACACGAGTTTAGATCCGAAGAACTCGCCAACTTCAACACAGAGTATTCTTACGAAGGCTCGCCAACTTCAAAGAAATGAGAAGAGAACTTGTTGATCTTCTAACACTTGAAGATTGAAAATTACAACTCTTAATAACTCTAGCACTTTGGGAGAGGATGGCAATTAAAAGCTTGGTAGAGTATTAATGTGGAGCTCTTGGTAGTTTGGAAAATTATGGCAAGAGTTGGAGAAAGCTTCAGAGAGAGAAGGCTTTATTTATAGAGAAACCAAGAGTGTAGCATTTAATGCTCCTGGATACAGCCTAACCGGCATACCGTCGGTAGTGCACTGGCATACCGTCGTTTACCGGTCGAACAGTAACGGTTATATTATATCCGTTGGGAGCATTTAATGCTGCCATTAATGCAGTCTATGTCATTCAAAAATCAAATTTCGTAACCCGGTATACCGTCGGTATACCGACGTTTATCACAGAACGTTTTTGAGGCAAACAAAAAGGTAACCACCGGTATGCCGGAGCATACCGTCGTATGTCGATGTTTGTCACAGAACGTTTTGTAGTCCACAAAACGGTATACCGCCGATATTCGGAGCATACCGTCGGTATGTCGACATTTCTCATAGAAGGTTTTGTGGACAATAAAACGGTATACCGCCGGTATGCCGGAGCATACCGCCGGTATGCCGGAGCATACCGCGATCTATAGGATATTAATTTTTGCCTTTAAGAAGTAGAAAGCTTTTAGTTTGTCATCCAACCTTAAGTGTTTACAGAAAGACCTAGACCTTGTACAACTCGAAATCATGCAGTATAGATTTCAAGGAGCGCCGGTCTTTTGCTTCAGTCTTCAAGGCAATGGATGGTAAACTTGAATGGATAGACTTTATGTAGTAGAGCTTATGAAAAGATATCAATCTAAAAACAGAGAAAACTAAACTACGAAGATGTTTAATATTATCAAATTAAAATGTGCCAACTCTCTCTCCCATTTTGATAATTGACAAAATAGAGAGATAGCATGTTCAGGGTGACTCCCCCGTAGGTAGACAACTCCCCCTCAATACGTTTTTCTCCCTCTTTGTCACTTAGTCAAAGATGAAAATTAATAATAATAAAAAATAGCATAAATATGGAGCACAGTATCATAGACAAAAGCATCTATTGATAGATAAAGTTGGAAATTGATACATGCAGGACATCCATAACATAATTCATAGACCAAAGTAAAAACTCTCCTCTACGAGAGTTAGCAAGACAATAAAATACAGATAACAAGTCCGCGTAGGACTGCAAACAACAAGTAACAACCAACCACTAGTCCCCGAAGGACCTCAAAAGACAGAAAAGACACAAACACAAACAAAACTAAGACAAACATTTATTCGACACCACCATCAAGAGAAGCAACCCCTACTCGTCAGCCGGATCATCCCCACCATCCTGAGCCTGGTGGAAAGCTCCAAAAGGATCAATACCGTCCGGGTACATGAAACCGTAGGCATTGGGATCGAAAAAGCGGGAGGCCTGGTACATCGGATCCTGAAGATTCAGATCCAGAAATGCATCCTGGTCCTGAAGGGTGCGCTGAATGAAATAGGCCTGGTCATGGAAGCGGGATTGGATCAGAGTGCCAAGGCCGAGTGTTGGCTCGCATCTGCTCCTCTGCCTGAGCCATACGTATATCGAGATGCTGCTGAGTCAGCGGCATGTAGCGGTCGGAGGCAGGAGGAGTAGAGGCGGGTGCAGCAGGAGCAGAAGTTGGCGGCTCTTGGGAGGAGCACGGGATGTGGAGGCACCACCGACAGAGTGAGAAACAGCGAGGAAGGATGGGACGCCGCCCGAGTAGCATTGGGAGGGTCGACTTGCTTGGCTTCCAAGATGAGAGTGATGAAGGAGCCATAATAGAGATTCTGCTTTCCCGCGGGTAGGACGCCGAAGAAAGCATGGAGAAGAGTCTTGGGAAAGGAGAAAGGCTTCCTCGAATACAAGTAGTACATGCACCCCAGGGCGTCACCAGTGATGGCGTCATAGTTGCCGCCCATGGGATAGAGAGTGTGGCACACGATCCTATGGAGCTCGTAATAGAATGGCTCCAGTTGGACGAAAAGAGCTGGAATATTATGAGGGTTTGGGCCCTTGCAAATAATAGCATAGAATTCGTCAAAGGAGATCGACGCCGTAGAATGAAGAGCAGCCAAGCCCGGTAGAGCCTCTCCTCTGTCCGAGATGCCAAGAATGCTAGAGAGGTCACGAGCCGTCAGGCAGAAATGACGGTCGTTGACCATCGTCTCAATGGCTCCGTTCTCCATGTCTGGGAACATGTTGCAGTAGAAGAGACGAACGGCGGCGGGATAGACAGGCACCTGACGTCGAAGAAGGAAAGATAGTCCAGCTGCCTCGAAGAGAGAAACATGGCCGGAGAAGAGATTCCAGTCGATGGCGCGGCCTTTGTAAACGTTATGGTGCACGAAGTGGTGAAACCAAGACTCGGCAGCCAGGAGAGAGGTGATGGCCCGCTGATCGTAGCCATGGAAGAGCCACCGGGGTGAAAGGATTCGAAGCGATGGTGGAGGAACGAGCACGCTTGGGGGCAGCCATTGGGAGAAGAATAGTGATAGAAGGAAGTACGGTTTGGAGAGTATATGAGAAGTGGAGGAGAAGGAAGAAGAAAATAGGGTTTTTAAGGAGATGTTGGGAAGGGGAAGGGTGGTTAATGGGGAACGGTTATAGAGAGGAAGTGGAGAGGTTTGTGAGTTGGAAATGATAAATAGAGATAAAGGAGGAGTAAAGGGGAATAGGAAGAGATGGGTAGTTAATGTTTATGGGAAGTTAAGATATGGGGAAGAGGAGAGGAGGAGGTGGGTAATAAAGAGGGAAGTGATGGATGTGAAGGGTATTAATGAGAAGAGAAGGAAATAAAGAGGGAATGGAAGAAAGGTGGGACCGAGCTGAATTTGATACAGCAGTCCGTCGTGCACCGGTATGTCGTCGGTATGCCGTCGTATGTCGACGGTATACCGATTTTTGGCACAGAACATAAATTCTGAACCAAAATCGGCATGCCGTCGGTATACCGCAGTATACCGTCGGTGTGCCGACCGAGAAAAACTATGTGTCGATATTTAAAATGCCCAATTCTTGGCAAAGAAAAATGAAGCGATCCTCCGGGAGCGGTTTGGTGAAAATCGGCTAACTGATAAGTAGTCTCAATAAATTCAAGACAAATATCCCCCTTTTGTTGATGGTTACGAAGAAAATGGTGTCTAATTTCAATGTGCTTAGTGCGTGAGTGATAAATCGGATTTTCGTGAGATTGATCGAGCTAGTGTTATCACATTTAATAGGGGTGCAAGTATGAGAAATGCCATAATCTATGAGTGTTGTGACATCCAAAGAATTTGTGCACAACAGCAACCGGCCGCAATATACTCGGCCTCAGTGGTTGAAAGAGCAACAAAATTTTGTTTCTTACTAAACCACGATACCAAGGATTTCCCAAGGAATTGACATGTGCCGCTAGTGTTTTTTCGGTCAATCTTGCATCCGGCAAAATCTGCATCCGAGAAGCCGTAAAGCTCAAAGGATGAAGATTTCGGATACCAAAGGCCCATGTTCACGGTGCCTTTGAGATACCGAAAATACGCTTTGCGGCACATAAGTGTGATTCCTTTGGATTTTCTTGATATCGTGCACAAAGACAAACACTAAACATGATATCAGGACGGCTAGCAGTTAGATAAAGTATACTACCAATCATACCTCGACACTTACGAATGTCAACCGATGTGCCATCTTCATCATTGTCAAGCTTTGTCGTTGTTGCCATAGGAGTCCTCATTGATTTGGATGAGTCAAGTTCGAAATGCTTGAGGAGATCCTTGTATATTTTGCTTGATTGATGAAGCTCCCTTTGGGTCCTTGTTTGATTTGTAAGACCAAAAAATGATAGTTCACCCATCATGCTCATTTCAAATTCTTCTTGCATAACTTTAGCAAATTCTACACAAAGTGTATTGTTAGTAGAACCAAAAATAATATCATCGACATAAATTTGAACCAATAAAAGAGTGTCACTATGGAATTTGATAAAAAAGTGTTGTGTCGACTTTACCCTTAGAAAATTGTGTGAAACAAGAAAGGAGCTAAGGCGCTCATACCAAGCACAGGGAGCTTGTTTGAGGCCATAAAGGGCTTTGTGGAGTTTGAACACGTGATTAGGAAATTGAAAATCTTCAAGGCCAGGAGGTTGTTTTACATAAACTTCCTCTTTAATAATACCATTTAGAAAAGCACTCTTAACATCCATTTGAAAGAGTTTAAAATCATTAAAGCAAGCAAAAGTACATAGCATACGAATGGATTCAAGACGAGCAACCGGAGCATAGGATTCGTCGTAGTCAATGTCTTTCTCTTGGTTATAGCCTTGAGCAACCAATCGGGCTTTGTTACGAGTCACTAACCCATCTCATTAAGTTTATTTCGAAACACCCATTTAGTCCCAATAATGGGATGATTGCTAGGTTTTGGGACAAGTTCCCAAACCTTGTTTCGCTCAAATTGATTTAGCTCTTCTTGCATCGCTATCATCCAAAATTTATCAAGAAAAGCATCATTAATATTTTTAGGCTCCATTTGAGAGATAAAAGCCACGTTTGCACAAAGATCACGAGTGGAGGATCTAGTGCTAACACTGGAGGAAGGATCCCCAATGATAAGTTTCTTAGGATGATTGGTGACAAATCTTCATTCTTTTGGGAGATCCATTTGAGGAGGCTCGAGAGGTGAAAACACTTTTGTTGGAGGAGTCACAACTTCATTGTTAGATGAAGAAGGACGATCTCCAATAGAGGAGTTCTCCAATCCAAACGAGATGTCATCAATATCATCGGAAGAGGAGAATGTAGAAGAGTTAAGTTCATTAAAAAAGACATTGATTGACTCTTCGACAACAAGACTTATTTTATTAAAAACACGAAAACCTTTACTATGAGTAGAGTATCCAAGGAATATTCCTTCATAGGCTTTTTCTTCAAACTTGCCTAGGTTATCCTTGGTATTCAAAATAAAACAATTACAACCAAAAACTTTAAAATATTCAATAAGGAAATTTTGTCAAACCAAAGCTCATAAGGAGTCTTCTTAGAAATAGGTCTAATCAAGACCCTATTTATAACATGACATGTCGTGTTAACGGCTTCCGTCCAAAATATTGGGGAAGCTTATATTGGTTTAACATAACCCGGGCCATATCGCCAAGGGTTTTATTCTTTCTCTCCACAACACCATTTTGTTAAGGAGTTCGTAGACAAGCAAAATCATGTCCAAAACCATTCTTTTTACAAAATCTTTTGAAATCGGCATTGTCAAATTCTCCTCCATGATCACTTCTAATCTTGTTAATAGAAAAACCTTTCTCATTTTGAACACGTTTACAAAAAGCAACAAATTCACGAAAAGTATCACTTTTGCAAGCAAGAAAATAATCCAAGTAAATCTCGAAAAATCATCAACCAAAACAAACATAAAGCTTGCCTCCAAGACTAGCAACTCTACTAGGACCAAAAAGATTCATATGAATAAGTTGAAGAGGTCTAGAGGTACTCACAGAGTTGATGGATTTGAAGGATGACTTGGTCAACTTACTCTTCTCGCATTCTTCACACACCATATCCTTTTTGAACGGGATACTTGGGAGTCCACTTACGAGCTTCTTGGTAGCAAGACGAGAAATGGTATCCATGTTGGCGTGTCCGAGCCTCATGTGCCAAAGCCAACTTTCATCGTTCTTAGCAACTAAGCACCTGTCATTGTTAGTGTCTTCGACAATATAAAACATAGATATTGTTTTCTCTAATACCTTTATAAACGATAGATCCACTTGAACAATCGGTAATGAAACATTTGAGCTTAACAAACTTGATATCATAACCATTATCGGTAAAATGACTAATACTAAGAAGATTGTGTTTAAGATTAGTAACAAGACACACATTCTTAATACAAGGATAAGGAGGGGAACCGATATTACCATTTCCTATAATGTGACCTTTAAGATTGTTACCAAAGGAGACGTGTCCTTCCTTCTTCATCGATAGCATTGTAAATAATGAAGCATCCACGGTCATGTGCCGTAAACAACCGCTATCGAGAATCCACTTGCTTCTAGCATGAGAAGGACTCTTCACCTACAACATAAGTTGAAGATGAACATTTTGGTACCCATGATCGTATGGGTCCTTAAGTGTTAGTCTTAGGAACCCACTTAAAAACTTTCTTATCAACTAGTTTCCTTGTATGACAATAATTGGTCGTATGTCCAAGCAAGCCACAGTAGTTGCAAATCATAGAGGATTTAGAAGAAGATGTGTGAGTATCATGCATATGTGAATCTCTAGTGCGAGGAGTTCTATCATTAGTATTATGATGATGATAAAAGCATGATACGAAGTATTTTCTTAACAAATGGTCCTTTTCTTGTGTTAGAAAAGACTTGTATGTAGTGTTCATGTAAGAAGTATGCCTAGCATTATGATAATGTGGAGGTGTCTTGGAGTATGCATGTGAGTAGTGTTCTTATTACCTAGTTTCTTACTCTGTACAAGAAGATCATTACTTAATAGAAGTATCATATTCTCTCCTATTAGCATCTTGAACCTTATGCATAGCAAATTCATAAGCCCTTCTCATGGATTGAATCTCATCATCCTTTTTCTTGATGGTGACAAGGGATTCTTGAAACTTGAGTCGCAAAGACTCTATTTCATCCATGTCAGGCAGAGATTTCCTATTTACATCAATAAAGATGCTTGAGAGTCTCTCTAGTTCAAGTTGAAGAGCATCAACCTCTTTTAGAGATTCTTGTATTTATTCCTAACACCTTTGTGCTCGTCAGGTAGTTCAAGGATAGCTTTCTTCAAGTCATCATAAGTAAGAGTATTTAAGGAGAGATCATCAAGTACCTCATCGGTTGCCATGAGACAAACGTTAGCATTGTGTTTGCACTCTTTGTCGTTGTCGGAGTCGCTTGCGTCACTCTCACACCAAATGCTTGTGTTGGCGAATTTCCTGGAGGACGAGCTTCCTTTGCTAGGCTGCTCGTACTTGCTTGAGTCTTTTCTTATCATAGGACAATCTCTCTTGATGTGTCCGGTTCTTCTGCATTGTAGCACGCCGGATCTTCCTCATTGTCCCGTCTGAAGCGGTTGGTTTTGTTGAATTTTAGGAACGTTCAGAAGTGCTTAGCTTTGAGAGCTATTTCTTCATCATCGTCCGACTCGTTGTCGTCGGAGCTATCCTTGGAGTAGGACTTTGTAACTTTGAGAGCAAGAGACTTCTCCTTCTCTTTGGCCTTCTCATTTTTCTTCGCTTGTATGGAAGATTTCTCTTGATCTTTCATATCGAGTTCATGAGTCATTAGCTTCCCCATGAGGGTCTCAAGGTTCATGACTGTCAGGTCATTCCCCTCAATGATTGCGGTAGCTTTAGGACTCCATCCTTTTGTCAATCCTCTAAGGATTTTTTTGATCTTTTCATGAGCAGGAATTCCTTACCAAGAGAAGAAAGAAGATTAATAATATCACCAAAACGAGTAAACATGCAAGTAATAGACTCATTATGTTTCATTTTAAAGGACTCATATTCTTGCGTGAGTCTACTAATCTTGGATTCCTTTACTTGTGATGTACCCTCGTGTGTGACTTCAAGTAACTTCCAAATCTCATTGGAAGTCTTGCAAGTAGAGATTCTATTGAATTCACTACTATCGAGAGCATAAAAAGAGCGTTCATAGCCTTGGCATCTCGACTAGCAAGCTTCTTGGTGTTATCAGTAAGTATGTCCCTAAGGGTGTCAGATGCAACATCCTCAGTAACTCTGGAAGGAGTAGGGAGACCATTTATCACACAATCCTATAAATCGAAATCTATGGACTTCAGATAAATGCTCATCCTAATCTTCCAGTAGTTATAGTTGGTTCCATCAAATAGGGGAGGCCTATTTATGGAGTGTCCCTCATTGTGGAAGGTGTGATACTAGGGTTAGTGGCCATGGATCACTCAAAGGGTGTAAATCCAAATCAAGAGACAAAGCTCTGATACCAATTGTAGAACCCTAGAGAGGGGTGAATTGGAAAATAAAATATAACTTGATCACAAGAAGCAATATATGACAAATAAAAAGAGAGAGTAAGAATATGAAACACAAGATTTATTCTGGTATCCTCGCTTGAGGCAATCCAGTCCCGGAACTCTCTCCAGCTTAAATCTACTATTTAATAAAATACTACACACGAGTTTGGATCCGAAAAACTCGCCACTTCAACACGAGTTTGGATCCGAAGAACTCGCCAACTTCAACACACGAGTTTTCTTACGAAGGCTCGCCAACTTCAAAGAAATGAGAAGAGAACTTGTTGTTCTAACACTTGAAGATCGAAAATTACAACTCTTAATAACTTTAGCACTTTGGTAGAGGATGACAATTAAAAGCTTGGTAGAGTATTAATGGTGGAGCTCTTGGTATTTTGAAAATTTTATGGCAAGAGTTGGTGAAAGCTTCAAGAGAGAGAAGGCTTTCATTTATAGAAAAACCAAGAGTAGGTAGCATTTAATGCTCCTGGATATAGCCTAACCGGCATACCGTCGGTATGCACCGGCATACCGTCGGTATACCGGTCGAACAGTAACGATCATATTAATATTCGTTGGGAGCATTTAATGCTGCCATTAATACAATCTATGCCATTCAAAATTAAATTTTCGTAACCCGGTATACCGTCGGCATGCCGCGGTATACCGTCGGTATGCCACGGTATACCGTCGGTATACCGACGTTTATCACAGAATGTTTTTGAGGCAAACAAAATGGTATACCGCCGGTATGCCGATGTTTGTCACAGAACGTTTTGTGGTCCACAAAACTATACCGCCGATATGCCGACATTTCTCACAGAAGGTTTTGTGGACAATAAAACGGTATACCGCCGGTATGCCGGAGCATACCGCCGGTATGCCGATCTATAGGATATTGATTTTTTGACTTTAAGAAGTAGAAAGCTTTTAGTTTGTCATCCAACCTTAAGTGTTTACAGAAAGACGTAAACCTTGTACAGACTCGAAATCATGCAGTGTAGATTACATGGAGCGTCGGTCTTTTGCTTCAGTCTTCAAGGCAATGGATGGTAAACTTGAATGGACAGACTTTATGTAGTAGAGCTTCTGAAAAGATATCAATCTGAAAACAGAAAACTAAACTACGAAGATGCTGTTAATATTCAAAATAAAATGTGCCAACAGTTATAAGTGATCTTATGTAGGATCTCTGTGTGCCTGCACATTCAGTCCACTGTTCTTTAAATTATATGAAGATCACTAGCTTTTCGAGCCAGAATGGACTTATATTTCTCAAATCACATATGTAAGATGGTGATCACTCTGTGCGATTGCTAACCTAAACATCAGAGGACCCCTGAATTACTCGAGTAAGTGGCTTACCACATAAATAGCAGGTCGCAAACCGTCTTAATGAAGTGCACCAACAATACCGATTATCTCGCAGTCCCTCCTAGGCCGAACGGTCCCAGCGCCCTGGCGTACCACGTTCGAGGGAAGTTAACACATACCCGTGCACAGCCTATAAATCTTTAAGTCCATTTGACCATGCAACACATCTTATCTTTCATACAACCAAGCAATTCGCCTATCTCTATTTCAATTGGCACAATGTCCCAACTCAATGTTCATCAACGAACGCCCCATGGCCATAAACATTTCGAAGGCACCATGTCACATTTGATAGTTCCGCCACATTCGTGCCACAACTGCTTTCTTCGCTATGAAGCCATCGTTTGTATGTCTCGTGTACGTAAGCACGCTTTTTCTCCATTCCTTGCTTCGTTTATTCGATACACGCCTCGATTCAGTATTTCCATATTCTATGCCTTAGTGTTCAATGCATTAGACTTATGTTATTTTCCTCCGACTCATGCACTGAGGCACGTCTCGATAGGGTATTCAATATTCTATAGCTCGTGCACTGAGGCACTCGCGCTGATATAGTCTTTCAATGTTCTAGCATACTAACTCGTCCACGGGGGCACGAATGACTTGTGCGCCGAGGCACTCGTCGATACAGTTATCTCATGTTCTTATGACTTGCGCACCGAGGTGCTCGCCTTTGCGATATTCAATGTTCAATAGTGACTCGTACATTTGATGTACGTTTCATTTCAATTGTTCTATCTAGTCTTCGACACGCACTATGTTCATCTCTCGATTGAGCCACGCCCGTGGTCTCGATAGGTTAACATAACATACAACGATATATTTTACTTAGGCATGACGGAGTAGAAAGAAGAGTCAAAGTCCCTCTACCTTAAGCCGATACGCCTTGTCGTTTCGCCGAGCCGATGCGGCTCGATTTTATAACTTTGTTGCACGGCCAACCCTTTTGACTTAGCCATTCGAGCACTTCGTGCTTCATTAAATTATACGATTGATTTGGCTTACCGAGCCTATGCCCCAGTCCGTTGCAAGGCGGTGATTTGGTTTTGCGGACCCCATTGTAAATAAGGCAAAATGTCGACCTCTTATATTTCAGCGTAAACGTATAGCCTGCACACGAAACAAACTAAAATCAATACTTGTCAGAATCGGACTAATGCCTTCCGTCGATTCGATTTCTTAGAATTTTCGAACCGACTCAATGCCTTCTGTCGGGCCAACTTAACGCTTGCATCGATCTTACTCGACACGTTTCTCGGGTCAACGTAACTCTTTGCATCGATCCGACTTGATGTATTCCTGGGTCAAGGTAACTCTTTGAGTCAACGACTCAGCATAATACACCGTGCTGAGCGAGGCACTACACGGCCGGGGCGGGGCGTGTGACACTTACGGAACGGGACGTGTCCTATTTTCAAAATAAACGGAGCCCCAAGCCGATCCAATTATAGGGGTATGTACTTTTTTATCAATTTTAGAATTTTTTGCTATTATAGTTTATAGATAATAGAACAAGTTATTGTTTAGTAAACAAATTGTAGAAATTTGGGAAGACATAAAACTTGTTTTGTTTTTATCGATAATAGAACATACGTAAATGTTTACTATTCTGGATTTTTTTTAAACTTTTTTTGGATCCGTTTGGACTCGCGGGTCGGCCCAATTCGGACCCGTTTCGAACGGGTCGAGCCCGTTCCGATTCCAATATTTTTGGATCCGTCCTGTTCAGTCCCGCCAATTAACGAGTCCGATTTAGGACCATAAAATTTGGGTCCGGTCCGACTCGTGTCCACCCCTATATATTTATATTATTATACCATCACCGAATCAATTAAGCATTTATTGTAGATGGAAAAGATTGAGAGCCGATTATTATGCAAAATAAACTGACAACCAACCGAAATATATTTTATGGGATATGCTTATGGAATGGATGAGAACAAGAGAGGAGAAAGGAAGATGGTAAGGCTATTTTACTTGGTGGAATATTTGTCTTTCCTTTCTCTTTTCTTTTTCCTTTTTTTCCTCTTCTTTAGGAAAAGAATTGGTAACATATTTGATATATAGTTTCATAAGAGGAAGGTTGAGGGGAGATGGTGCTTCAAGGACCACCACACCAAGAAGGCAGATATAAGACCATCTCCAATGGTCATTTCTAAAATTGAGTTCTTATCCTACTTGGCATTGTAATTTAAGAAAGTTTTTATCCTAGTTAAAAGAGTTTCTACATAAAAATTGTAGACATACAAAAATGCTCTCCAATGGTTCACTATTTCTATCCTATGTGTCATATAGTAAAAGCACCAATTTAATGGTGTGGGGTCCAATAATAATTGTCATAAGAGATGAGAGAATTTTTATGAGAATTTTTATATGTAAAAATTCTCCTAAAAAGTTTCCATCCTACATCATTGCCATCTAGAATAGAAATCACCATTGGAAGAAATTTTTTCTAAAATGAATTTCTTCCATAGAAATAGAAAAGATAGAAACCACCATTGGAGATGGTCTAGCATCTTTATCTGGAAAGAAACTAATGCAGCCAGCAGCAGCAGCCAGCCAGCCAAAGAAAAGGATCCATCTTTCAATGGGAAAAGTTCCTTTTATTGCTACACTCCTTAAACCTCCAAATATAACAACGGAGATAAGGAACATATTCCTCGTAAAGGAAAAGAGAACCTCAATTCAACTCCTCAAGAAAAAGTTTCTTCACCACCCAAATTTCCAATGTTACAAAAGGATTGTATGTCTCTCTCTCTGTATCTACAAAAGAATGATATGCCTTTCAATCTATAATTACAAAAGGGAGTAAGCAAAAAGACAGATTGAACACCACAATAATAGTGAGGAAAATTTTAAAGAGAATAAGAAATGGACGCGGACCACGTGTCGTCTTCCCATTGGCCGAGATTTCGGTGGGAGACAAGCAGATGGGGAGAGGACAATGGCATTGCGACACGTGGCCCACGGTCACAACCTGTGGGCACAGGCCGTGGGCCATATATCATTTTCCATCAAAATATATTGAAGAGCAACCAATCTTCTCAAATTTACCTATAGCCTCTTCCTTCTACTCTTCTTCTTCTTCTTCTTCTTCTTCTTCTGTGTATTTTAAGATATGATGATCAAACTGAATCTAAATTCACCTCCTCCCAGCCAGCTACCACGGAAGGCCACCACCACCGGTACCTGTACTAATACCAACGAACTCGCTCAACACCCAATCCCTGAGGCCGGTATCGTTCACCTCACAGAACCGCGTCGACCAATTCGGTGGCTCCACAGGCTTCGTCCCAAGTCCTCACCTCCTCCCAGCCAGCTACCACGGAAGGCCACCACCACCGGTACCTGTACTACTACCAACGAACTCGCTCAACACCCAATCCCTGAGGCCGGTATCGTTCACCTCACAGAACCGCATCGACCAATTCGGTGGCTCCACAGGCTTCGTCCCAAGTCCAGGCGCCCGATCTTTTGAACCAACATTCTCTTCGTCCTTCCAGTCGGTAACATACGTTGCCACCCTTCTGTAGAATTTCTCTTTAAACACATCCCACACCTGATACTTGTAGTGGTTGATCACCATGTAGCTATCCATATTCACATAACTCTTCCCTTCTGCCAAGTCGAAGTGGTGAACAATGTTGATCAAAGAATAGTTCAGTGCCTCTGGACGAATGATCGACTTGTGACGCTCTGGGGCGGCCATTCTACAAGTGTATCCCAACATCACCCCCTCCGACGGTATTTCCTTCCTCCCCGATGGACCAAAACTGTGACAGGGAGTTCGCAGCTCCCCGACCCAGGGCTGGCTAGAGTAGTTCTGGAGGACATCGTGCAATGTCACGTTACTCGGAAAGTAGAGGAACTCATCTACGTCGATGAATCCAACCCACTCACAGGAGTCCTTAGCACGCAGAGCGCAATGTGCAAACCCTGCCTCTTGAGTCTTAATCCAAGGCCACTCGTGGAGGCTGACAGAGCTCATCGAGTCGACCACCTCCTTAATGTTGTCATCGCTGTTGTTGTCGTAGATGAACCACCGCTCGACCCCGATACGGGAGTGATAGGTGACCCACTCGCGGAGGAACCGCACCTGGTTGCGAACCATCGTGCAAACACACATCTTGTGCTCCTTCCTTCCGCTCGGAACGGAAATAATCTTGGGGTGGGCAACCGAAGGCAACGTGAACGAGCCGCGGCCTCTGGTCCTGATAGAGACCAGCGGCGGCTTGACGTTCGCCCCGCGGAGGACACTGAGGGGGGTGCTGCATCGGAAGATCTCCTGGGCGGCGGAGACGGCCTCGGAGGCGAGCAAGTACTTGGGGTTCCGGAACTGCCATCCGAAGACGCATTCGTAGCGGTTGGGATTGGAGAGGCGGGCGGGACGGAGGTTGAGGCCCTTGGCGAACACGACGGTCGTGTTGTCCTGGGTGTCTAGTACCGCGGAATAGGCGAGACGGTCCCAACGGAGGGCACGGATGGGGCGTAAGGACAGAGAAGGCGAGAGGGAGAGGGAGACCAGAAAGTTGCGAGGGGCGGGGGGGGCACCGGACGAAAGGGTCCTGATCGGAGGAGGAGATGGAAGAGAGCTTTAGGTTGGGGGAGGGGGACGAAGGGGGGAAGTAGAGGCAGAGCAACTCCGAATCGGCGAAGGTGGGCGCTCTTGAGGAGGGGTGTTTGACGAAGAGGAGGAGGAAGTCGGGGAAGGAGATGGCTTCTTGGATGTGAGTGGAAGGAAGAGCAGGAGGAGTTGGGTTTGGGAGGTTTCGACGGGGGAAGAATAGGTCGTCGTTGCCGATTGCACTCAACGCCGGAGTTTGCCATGTCGAGATCAGCACCGGCCGGAACGACACTGTTGCAACAATTTCCAAACAATAGCAACAAGCATAGTATTAGATTTAGTATGGAACTGCAGATTAGTAAGCGGTGAAAAAGTACAATTTTTGTTTTTGCGCATTAATGAAAAAAAATAAAACAAACAACCAAACAAACAAATTCCTTTAATATTTCAAAAGAAAAATAAACTATTTTTACAACTACCATACAGCAATAATAACGGAAAATTTTCTAATAAAACAAACATAATCCTATCCGAGCAAATCAAATAGATCTCAACTAAAAAGAAGTAAGAAGAAAACTCAGATCTCTACTAAAGAAGAAGCAGAAGAAAAAAAAGGCTTCTTTGATTGTCCAAAACATGCCCAACAATTGGAGACGCGCAATTGGGGAGAAATAAATCATGCCCACCTCCCAAAATCGGATTTTTTATTTTTAGCACCAATCAATAACCAGTTGGCAAGCTAGCAGTGGAAATTAATGGTGGATAGTAAAAAAGTTACCACCAAATAGTCGAAAGGTGGAGAAAGCAACCATGGAGAAGAGGAGAATACACAGGAGGAGGAAGAAGGAGGAGGAAGAAGAGGAAATCCTCTTCTTCCGGTGGTCCTTCATGGACCCCCCAGCCTTTCTCCACCTTATCATCACCGTCCGCGGAGGACCAGATCCATGTCTCTTCACGATCGAAGCCTCTTTCTTTCTCTCACTTTAAAAAATATAAATTAAGCCTTTTTTTTCTTATTTCCTTTAATAGATTGGAGAGGGGGAGAGACGGGTCGGTTTAAACGCGAGCAACAGGGAATTTTGGGAGAGGAGGAAGAAGCTGTGTGAGAGAGAGAGAGAGAGAGAATCAAATTCAGTTCTATATAGTTATTATTTTATTACTATTTCGAGGTACCAACGACCTCTATTATACAACTTTATTAATATTAGAGAAATTTTGAGTTGCACCCCCACAATATTTAACCATATTCAAGGTGCACCCCACTGTTTTATCATAATGTACAATATCTCCCACTTCCGTCAAAAACTCGTTAATTTTTGACCGAAATGCCCCTTCCATTTTTCCAAGCTGACGAGGGAGAACTGGTAATAATGGTGATTTGCTAGGGGTATTTCGGTCAAAAATTAATGGTTAACAGAGTTGACCGTTAGTTTTTGACGAAAGTGGAAGGTATTGTACATTATGGTAAAACAATGGGGTGCACCTTGAATATGGTTAAATATTTGGGGTGCAACTCAAAATTTCTCTTAATATTATTACTACTAATCAGTAGGGGTGGGGGCAACGCAGCAGCAGCAGCAGCGTGCGGCGCGGCGGCGGAGGGGCGCGGGGGATCGCGGGCACGGGGTGTGCCAGCGGCGCAAGGGCGGGGTGGGGGCAAAACACAACAGCAATATCTTCGGCAATAACGCACGACGAGGGGGCCGAGGGGCGCGGGGTGTCACGGGGACGGGGGTGCGCCGTTGGCGCCAGGGCGGGTGCGCAGGTGGCCCGGGGGTGCGGGGATGTGTGTGCACGGGCGGCACCGGAATGGAGGTGTGTGAAGGGTCGCATGCTGCGCGTTAGCGGTCGCGAGGTGAGGGGCGCGGGTGGTTGCAGGCGTCGCGACGTGGAGGGGGAGTTCCGGCGGCTGTTGGAGGGCTGGGTGGGGAGGGGTAGAATGGGGAGGCGGAAGGGGAAGGAGATAGTTTAGAAATTTTAATTATTTTAACGGGAGGGTACCAAGTTGAAAATATTAGTTGAGGGATGGTATTAAGTTAGTACATATCAAAGTTTAGAATATCAACTTAAAAAATTCGAATAGTCGGGGGTATCAAGTTACAATTTAGCCTTAATATTTTATTAATATATTTTAGACTTAATTCTAATTTGATACCTTTAACTGTTGAATACTTAATATCCTAAACTTTGATATGCGTCAGCTTGATACTCCCCCCCCCCCCCCCTCCCCCCCCCCTTTTTCTGACCTGTAAGCCCTCTAAACTTTGAAATTTATTTTTTTATATTTAATAGGATTATTTGTTATTAAAAAATATTTTAATTTCAATTTTGGCTATAAATCCTTATAGTAGCTTTAATTTTAGAAGCACAACAATTGCCAATTTTTTAAAACAAATTTTATATGTGTGATCTAGACGATTTCCCATTCATTTAGGCGTATCATGTTCTCCTTTTACTCTATTTTTATCGTACAATTTTCTGGCCAAAAAAGCCAATACTATCACCTATCATAATACCGATGTCTTTTTCGATTGAAATTTGAGACTCAACCTCGACTGAAATCTTTTGACCAATATATGGTTTAGATCTACTCGGAGTCTAGTACACACATGATATTTGTGTCCCACTCAATTGAGTTCACATGTTCTACTTATACACAAAAGTCACAAAACCCTCATTATCGGGATTTCGGGACTCAACTAGCCCAAACTAGCCACACCGACTTGATACCAACCCAATTAGAAGTGGTAGAGCCTAACCTAGGTTGCCTAAACTTAGTTTGACTATTCTTAATTGCTTGTTTTAATCAATTTTATTCAGCCAACAAATATTGAGAGCAAAGGTGGCACTTATTAAAAGGGGTTTCCAAATTAGGAATCACTCAATCTCTCTCAATATTCCCTCAATCAAATCTTTATTGTGGAGTGCATAACCACCCCATAAATCAATCAATCTTATATATTACATCAATATATTATTCTTCTTCCTTTTTCCTCATAAATCACACCCCACACATATTTTAAGGGTCGGGCAAGGAGACCCCAACCCGAGAGCATTCTTTTGGCCGACCGCATCATAGCTGATGCAGCTACTACTTGTTTTTGATGTTCACCTACCTTTTCAACCTCCCACGACCCTCCACATAGGCTATTGTGAAGCCAAGGTACCCCCTACCACCCCAAGGCGGTACTCAGCCTTGTTCGGTCGTTCGAGACCCAAAACAGCCCTAAACATCAGGCAAAATCCAGCGCACTACTGAACCCGCCCTTGCTGTTGCAGCAACATTGTGCCACCTTCCCGAGCACCCCCAACCTTGCCTCTACCTCTACAACAACCACAAGACATCCCTCTTTCATCCTACTAAGCCCTCGAGGAGCCACGATCATACGTTTGGCGTGTGGAGCACCGAAACCAAGTCAAAACTTCAGCCAAATTTTGAACCAGCATGTTTGTTGTCTTCATACCATTGTTTTCTTACTTTTTATTAATCAAACCTCGATCATACCAACTCTATCACGTACCTCTATGTATTCTCTACCTTCCCTCAAAGCCGCAGCTCGCGAATCAACTCCGTTTGTCCGTGGCGCGAGTTACACGACAAGTTGTCTAGGCTAAACCTTGTTTGACGTAGTTGATGTCTACGCAAATTTACGAAGCCCCACGTCAACCCTGAGACCTAGCATCCTAACACCCCTCTCTAATGCCCCTTTCATGTGTAAAAATTACTTATTAGGTTTTATATAGTTTTATTGTCAAATCTTCAAATTTTTTGTCGCTGTAAACAATTGAATCTTCGTATATAGATCGACGTGCTAGGTTTGTGCACCAAATTGTCATAAAATTCTCGGTGTTCATTATCACGTCCGATTCGTAGAGTCATTTATTCACATATTTTATCTCTTGGAATCGATCGTCCTCGCTTGGGCGTGATGCCGTACAAGTCTGGTATTGCACTTGTACAAGGCAAAGATGGTACATAATCGATTATCTTCAAATAGGAACATGTCGCAGCGGCAGAAGCAGATAAATTAAAGTTAATAAGGACAATCTTTCTTATTGACTAGAAACACATCAGTTTCTTTATAGCAGCGGAGATAAAAGGATGACTTGAAGTCTCACAGAGATATACAAAACTTTATTCTCTTTATTGATAATTGACGAAGAGTACAAGACTTGTATTGAAGTACAGTGCTTACAACACATCTCATTTTACATTGAAAGCCAACTGAACAATGTTATACAGCTTACATTTGATACTTGGATACATTGGATTACAACTCGATATACCAACTTGGCTTACAACTCACTGGTACAACTGATTACAATGTTCCATATATTATGCCCTTTATAAACAGAAGACATCATCTTGAACAAGGAGAGCTTCTGTATGCCCAACAAATCTTCGATGCCGCGGGACCAATCAAGCCAATCTTTGTGTGTAGAACATTTCAAGCACGAGCACCTGCCCAAAAAACGTGGGTCAGCACATCATCTATGTACTGGTGACCAAAATCCAACCCACTCGCCTAAACCAACACTAACTGGTTGATTTTAGCAAGCATTTAATAGAATGATCTTTCTACTTTGGGGCCTAGCATCAGTTTACAGTTCATGGGCAATCATCATAGTGAAGCATGTAAACGTATTCTTAGCAATATTTACGTGGACATATCATTATAGCATTCTTGGTGTTGTCATGCAAAGGCATCATTGAGGCATCGTTAACATTGTCATCTTAAACATGTTATGACAGTTCTCATTTCAAGTATTTCTTAACATGTATGTTATATTTGAGCAGTGTTTATAGTAAAGCATCTTTCTAGCATACTGAATTTAACATGTTAAGTAGGTTCTCATATTGAAAGGCTACATAGCATCATTTACTTGGCACGTTAAGCACGCAAGTTAAACCAATACATATATTAAGTATATCACATTTAAGTGATTTCTTACCAATAGCCACTCCCTCTTACCTGCATCAAATACAGGTTAACTGTTACACTTACTCTGCCTGCATAAAATATTCATTAGCGTGCATCCTTACAACATGATCATTGGTGTTAGTGCACCATTTTCAGACGTTGCCATATAGTACTTCGAAAGGTAATCGGCGCGCCATTCCACCAGGTTGCGAGCCCGAATAGAATATCCCAATACCACGTACCCTTAAAGTATGTTTACACTTCCCCCATGGTCGGACCGGTCCCCCTAACATCCCGGGGTACCGTCCGAGGAAGCAGTCACCCCCTTGTATACAAGTTGTCGCTGACCATGCGAATGCGTGTCCGACTCGATCGTGATCATAAAGCAAATGGTAAAATATTGAAATAACTAAAGGCAACAGTGCATCATTCAACTCATCCATATCATTTTTAACGACTCATTATTTTCAATATTCTCATCATTCCACTTAGTGATCTCGACGATCCCAAGTCTCATCATTTCTCATTCATTGCTTCATTACAACATTTCTTATTATGTTCCTTCTAAGGAGGAACATCAGCATTCATTCATTTCAAAGGGACCTGTAGCATTTCATCCATTTCATAGGGACAATAGCATATTCAATTCTTTTCTCATGTATCATTCACGCAGCATCTCATTATTCAAGTGATTCATTCATTTCATCAATATTAAGCATAAGAGACATTATCGATTCATTTTCAGGCATCATGTTACATTAGCAGTTCGAGTGTGATTTGTTCAGCAATTCAAAGTTCATGTGTTATTCATTCGATGATTTCCAGCATATGTATCTCTATCGATTTAGCAACTAAAGCATCGCATCACAATTATTCAATATTCAAGGTAAGAGACATTAGGGACATATTCATAGCATCACGTTATTCCATTTATTAAGCATGCAGGAATAAGAAGGAAGGAGGACAGTTCCACTTGCCTGCATAAAAGGGTCTTCTTATTCTGGTTGCACATATTCCCCCTAAGCGTAGCTCCACCAGCGAGCCACGTTCCAACACTTAATCCGTCTAGCCAGCTAAGAGAGACTGCATCAGTCTCAACTCTTTTGATCTCTAACATAAGTCACGGTCCAACATTCTGATCCCATCCAACAAGCCAACCAAATGCCTCGCGCGGAGCGGGACATTACATAATATACCACTCAAAAAAAGTTTCGTCCTCGAAACTTAAGAAAACAACTCCTCTACTAAATTCATTTAATCACAATGAGTTACTCATTCAGCTTCAATTCAATATTCATTTCAGCCCACTCGGTCATTTCAAAATAGCTATCCAACTGTATCATTTTAATCCATCAACGATTCCAGTCATCTTTCTCTTTTCCAAATACTTGCAACTCCTCATTGATTCACCAATATTTTCCTTGCATTTCTATCTTGGTTGCAAACATATCACTTCGTTTGGATCCATGTACATATTTTAGGTGTCCCCAAAATATATGCATTTCAGCCAAAGTCCGTGCTAGTGCGATAAACTCTTCCCATAATATTATCTCAGTCGCAACCTACCACTTCGGCTGGATCCATACACATATTTTAGGCGTCCCCAAAACATATGTACTTCAGCCAACGTCCATGCTAGTGCGATTCGATCAGCCACGATATAACTCTCTTTTCTAAATCCGACTTAGCATCCTTTCAATTGACGTATTACTTTATTCACTTGCCAAAATCACTACCTTCCAGGCCACTACACTTAACATCAGGGGCAACTCGGGTAAGCTTTATATCCAAACATAATAATTTTAACATTCGGTCAAGGGTCTAACTTAGAGCCAATCATATCAAGCGTTCACAATATGCAATCATATTCCTTCCCAAATCCAACAATATTTTTCACCGAGGCAATTCATCTTTTTTAAAAGATACAATCCGACATCACCAACTATCGATTACTCAGGTCAGGGTATAGTTCTATGCAACAGTCAAGGTTAACCCAGCTACCCGACTATAGATACCGATCCAACATTCCTGTCATGAGCAGTAAATTCCATCTCATGGAATAATTTACTACTCGATACATAAAACTCAAGTCTCATCCCACAATTCTAGTTCCCGCTATAGGCCGACACATAATCCTCAAGGGTCAAACATATCTAAGGTTCATATTGAAGCATATACATGCAACATATCATTCTTAGGACGTACTCATCACCATCTCTTGTTCAATGCCACAAGGTCATTCTATGGGTTGCCAACGACCATCTATTGTTCGATCCAGTCTCAATGGTTAGCTATACCGACAGCTATACCTAATCATTCAAGTGACTTTCCTATAGTAGACGGCTACTAGGGTTATACTAGTTCCTTTTTCTCAGGACCAACCAACAACTGACAGTTCTAAGGAACTCTACCCAAACCTATGGGTATCAACTCAGTCTGAATAACTAATCGCCATTATTGGCTATGCCAACAAATTATAAGTCATCAACTAGTCGCTAGGGTCAAATCTATCTATCCAGGGTCTTCCTCAAGGAAATAATTCCCACAGAGGCCTGTTTCTATTATTTAATAAGTGTATGTTGTCATGCAGTCCACCGGCCGCTAACAAAAGAATACGGCCCACCGCATCAAAGCGGAAGGAACGTGCGGGACGTCCTCTCGAGCGTCCGATAACAATTATCGAACCGGCGCCCGAAGCTCGGTCTCGGACATCGCCACCGATACGTCAAGCTCGGTAGAAGCAACAAGCTCCTACTCCTACGCCTCCTTCCGATGACGACGACGATGACGTGCCAATTGTCCAACTCTTATCACGTCAAGACGGTTCTGCTCCATTTGAGGAGGTCGGTCCTTCTGAGGAGGCCGGTCCTTCTGAGCCGCCTGTCCGTCCGCCCGGTTGCTCAATGTTGGTTTCTTTTGAGAACCATATTGCGTATGAAACATGGAAGAACTCGGTATGTACATGACGTTTGTAAGCTACCAGTTTAGTATACTATATATATATGTATTTCATAATTGATATATTTTTTGTTGTTCGATATACAGAGGACATATCGTATCCTTAGGGCTGTGAGTCACGGGAAGAAAACCATGTCCTGGCAGTTTGCAAGCTTATCGGAGGCCGTCCGGAGCAAAATCATACCGAGCGGCTTGCACAATTTGGCACAAAATGCCTACCGGACAATAGATAGTGCCCTCATATCCGCCTTTGTAGAGAGATGGCACCCGGAGACCAACACATTTCATCTTCCAGCAGGGAAGATGACCATTACACTTGACGATGTCTACCAGATATTGGAACTGCCAGTGACCGGGCGCGTAATGACCAAGGAATATTACACGAATGAGAAATCCGTAAAATGGTACGAGAAGATCGTCAACTTTGTCTCAAATCACCTTGGAGTTCCGGCTACGAGTTTTACAACTCTACCAGGCTTCAAGAAGTCGTACGGAATTCCTCTATCATTTCTGGTGGACCAGTTCATGGATATGGAAGTGGATGACGATGACGATGATACGGTCGACGCGGTGGCCCGTGCGTATATGTTGTTCGTCCTAGGAACGGTCGGCATTCCGGATAAGTCCGGAACGTCGATACATGCTAGGTACATGCTCAACTTATCTGAAGTGGATGACTTCATTGATATATCCTGGGGAAGCGGTATCCTATCCAATCTTTACCGCGAGCTCGACATCGCATTCCGTGTCGGGACTAAGACAATGGCCGGCTGTCAGACTCTGCTACATGTAAGAAAACTTCTAACAATTTAATCTTGTATACTTCAATTTGTTGTTTAATTTTTTTACTATTCATTTATAAATTGAATAGGCATGGATATACCAGCACTTTTTGATGCTTAGACGGGGTGACTTGAACCCAGAGTATGTTGAACATCTTTCCAGAGTGTGTCGATGGAGGCCATCCCAGTTGGAAACCAAAAATTGGCAAACACTGGCTTCCATTCGTGAAGTATTAGACAATTTGGTGCCGGAAGAGGTAATAATTTTTGACTAACTTTTTCATGTTTATTTTGTTTTGTTGTAACTGTTTTCCTACAGATTTTTTGGAATCCATACCGGGATTTACGTGAGCTGAATCGTGAGGTCCAACCAGTTTCTTTATTTCATGGCATGATCACATGCTACGAAATCACGGAGCTGTACATGCCCGATAGAGTATTTCGTCAGTTTGGCTTCGTGCAAATTGTGCCGAAGCGCACACTACGGCTGTTGGAGCCTCCGCACGGAACCCAACCTTTAAGTTATAAATCGACGAATTTCGACTGGGTGACCGACTTTTACTCCGAGTGACAACGACATGTACTTCGGGAATCTGAAAGACGACCGGTCACCCAGATGGCCGACTGCAGCGAGGACTACATGTCGTACTTCCTGGGGGTCGGACATGCTAAGTTGTCCCATTCTTAGACTTATCCAACGATCGACTAGGATCGACCTAACAACATTATGGTCAATTCCCAATCCGACATACGATTCTCATTGTTCTAATAATCCATCAAGTAAATTCCCAATGATTCAATTTCTATTTCAAATCCTTTGTACTCACACGAACCCATAAGCCAAGGCTAACTATTCAAGGGACATCGATTTCGATAGTCTTAACATAATTATGGAATCATACTATTCGGTCTGTATGACGAAGTCACACCACTAAGTCATAAGCCAGTAATCTATATCCCAACCGACAGTCACATATACCGAAATTATCTGACACGTTTGTAATTTCTCAATCACATTCGTTTTTCAATCATCAAACTACCTTATGGACATTCTTAAATCTTATGCAGCAAGGGTCGAGTAGTTCATTCCATTCAATCCGATAATTCATGTATCAACTGACTATTCTCTATGCAACACAAATATTCAGGGTTGCTACTTGTTACTTTTCTAATCCTATTAAATTTCTCAGCATACATGCACATAGGCAACGACTATCCTTTGGTGATCTAGATGGGTTAACATCTATTACACCTTAGGGTCAAGGCACAAATCTCTAATATTCATTTGGTTCACCGACAATACTTTTAAAACTTTCAGCTTAGAAACCAACTTTGTATTAGCCACATTTGATTTGCATCGAACCAACCGAAGTCAACATTCAGGTATTCTAAGCCAAATATTCTCTAGCCAAATCCATTTACCCATAGCATACTAACTGTCTTACTAGTCTGAGTCATCACTCGACTAAACAATTTCTAACCAAGCCACCCGTTATAATTTTCGACAATCTCGCTACTCAATATAACATCACCGTCAAGGGACACTCGAGTCATCTAGCCACAATACATGACTTCCAGCTAAATCTCGGCACTACCCAGTACCCACAGATAGTCTCCTTGCTATCCTATGGAAAGGGTCAAGATACATCTCGTTCTGAGGTGGTAGAGGCAATATACACTCAGAAACGAAGCCATCCTTAAATAATACCAACCCAATTCTATTTCGAACATTCATGATCTACAATGATCACAATACTTAGCCAACATCTCGGCGGTCTCAATATCACAAGCCAACATTCTTAGGGTCTCAAAAGTACTAGCCATCACTCCTGAGTCGACTCACCAGTTATGTCAAACTCATCCATCAATTATTTCATTCCCAATTCTTTTCCAACATCACTTGCAATTCTCAACTTGTTACAGCATACATCGCCACTTTTCTTTATTCCCACAATCCCAAACAACATTCATGCTATAGCATACTATGGCATCGAGTCATTGTTGGGTTATTTGTGTCCAAACCAACAACAATCATTCATTTAGGGGCATCACAATGTATATAGACATTGTATGGAACATCCAGTGAGCAGCCAGGAGGATCAACGAACTTTCAGACACAAACAACATGGATGATTGCAGAACAACGATAGCATAATCGCGGAAGCCATCTTTGATTTAATCTCGAAAGCAACGTTGAGTGATCGCGGAAGCAACTTTGGTTAATCGTCGATGCAATTTTGATCTGAAACGAATCAAAGAAGAGACCAAGGACGTAAAGCCATGCTCTGATACCAATTTGTCATGCCCCGATTTGTAGAGTCATTTATTCACATATTTTATTTCTTAGAATCGATCGTCCTCGCTTGGGCGTGATGTCGTACAAGTCTGGTATTGTACTTGTACAAGGCAAAGATGGTACATAATCGACTATCTTCAAATAGGAACACATCGCAGCGGCAGAAGCAGACAAATTGAAGTTAATAAGGACAATCTTTCTTATTGAATAGAAACACATCAGTTTTTTTATAGTAGCGGAGATAAAAGGATGACTTGAAGTCTAACAGAGATATACAGAACTTTATTCTCTTTATTGATAATTGACAAAGAGTACAAGACTTGTATTGAAGTACAGTGCTTACAACACATCTTATTTTATATTGAAAGCCAACTGAACAATGCTATACAGCTTACATTTGATACTTGGATACATTGGATTATAACTCGATATACCAACTTGGCTTACAACTCACTGGTACAAATGATTACAATGTTCCATACATTATGCCCTTTATAATAGAAGACATCATCTTGAACAAGGAGAGATTCTGTATGCCCAACAAATCTTCGATGCCGCGGGACCAATCAAGCCAATCTTCGTGTGTAGAACATTTCAAGCACGAGCACCTGCCCACAAAACATAGGTCAGCACATCATCTATGTACTGGCGAGTAGAATCCAACCCATTCGCCTAAACCAACACTAACTGGTCGATTTTAGCAAGCATTTAATAGAATGATCTTTCTACTTTGGGGCCTAGCATCAGTTTACAGTTCATGGACAATCATCATAGTGAAGCATGTAAACGTATTCTTAGCAATATTCATGTGGACATATCATTATAGCATTCTTGGTGTTGTCATGCAAAGGTATCATTGAGGCATCGTTAACATTGTCATCTTAAACATGTTATGATAGTTCTCATTTCAAGTATTTCTTAACATGTATGTTATATTTGAGCAGTGTTTATAATAAAGCATCTTTCTAGCATACTGAATTTAACATGTTTAGCAGGTTCTCATATTGAAAGGCTACATAGCATCATTTACTTGGCACGTTAAGCACGCAAGTTAAACCAACACATATATTGAGTATATTACATTTAAGTGATTTCTTACCAATAGCCACTCCCTCTTACCTGCATCAAATACAGGTTAACTGTTACACTTACTCTGCCTGCAAAAATTATTTATTAGCGTGCATCCTTACAACATGATCATTGGTGTTAGTGCACCATTTTCAGACGTTGCCATATAGGACTTCGAAAGGTAATCGGTTGCACCATTCCACCAGGTTGCGAGCCCGAATGGAATGTCCCAATACCACGTACCCTTAAAGTACGTTTACACTTCCCCCATGGTCGGACCGGTCCCCCTAACGTCCCGGGGTACCGTCCGAGGAAGCAGTCACCCCCCTTGTATACAAGTTGTCGCTGACCATGCGAATGCGTGTCCGACTCGATCGTGATTATAAAGCAAATGGTGAAGTATTGAAATAACTAAAGGCAACAGTGCATCATTCAACTCATCCATGTCGTTTTCAATGACTCGTCATTTTCAATATTCTCATCATTCTACTTAGTGATCTCGACGATCCCAAGTCTCATCATTTCTCATTCATTGCTTCATTGCAACATTTCTTATTATGTTCCTTCTAAGGAGGAACAGCAGCATTCATTCATTTCAAAGGGACCTGTAGCATTTCATTCATTTCATAGGGACAATAGCATATTCAATTCTTTTCTCATGTATCATTCACGCAGCATCTCATTATTCAAGTGATTCATTCATTTCATCGATATTAAGCATAAGGGACATTATCGATTTATTCCACTACCAAAATAAGTCATATCAGCGACGTATTTAGCGACTCCAAGAAAGTACGTCGCTAATTTTTGGGGGTTAGCGACGTTTATATAAGACGTCGCTGTTTGTCGCCAACAACGACTAATAGCGACGTCTAGCGGCTATAATTTGTTAAATGGGAACCTGCATCGCAAGTTCGTCGGTACCCGTCGCTGATATAGCGACGTGTAGCGACACATTTTAAGCAGCGTCGCCGTTTATTAAATATCAGCGACGTTTAGCGACGTCTAATCATTTCATATAGCCAGCGAGGGTTTCCTTTTCGATCATTCACAAATTTTTTACCCCCAATTTTTCGTGCGCTCCTCCTCCGCGACGCTCCTCCGACGATTTCCCTTCTCCGGCCTTCTCCTCCGCGGTGCTCCTCCGACGATCTCCCTCCTCCGACCTCCTCCTTCTCCTCCTTCTCCTTCCTCAGGTAGCTCCTCCTTCTCCTCCTTCCTCAGGTAGCTCCTCCCCAGTTTCTCCTCATCTTCTAGCTCTCTCTCGCTTCTAGTTCGTGTCCACGAGAGCGTGGACTCGCTGCGGGGGACACGAGAGCGTGGACTCACTTCTAGTTCATGTGATACCTATTTTGTTGGTTTGGACACGTCGTGTCCTACTGTGTGGACACGAGACTCATAGTGTGATACCTATATACTGATACTGGGATTTTTTTTTAGGCATATCAACTTTTAATTTGATGTTTTGCTTGGATTCGAATTCTAATTTAGGGTTCGAGCCCTATTTACTGATACTGGAAGTTTTTTGGGCATTTTCAGGATTTTGAAATGATGAATAAATTGACTAATAATTATTATCGAGCCCTATAAAATTTTAACTATGTCACGAAGGATGTATACTAATCCTGTGAATGAGTTTTCTCCTAAGTATTCTCGACAGTTGAGTATGATTTAGCTCACTGACATTACTGAAATATGGGATGATTAGTGTAGGGTATGTTGGTCAGGTTTTGACAGAGTTGGGCTATGATAGTATGCATGTTACAATTAACAAGGAATGCTGTTGACATCAAATATTGCACGACAGGTTATTTGAGTAACCTGGAATGTTTTACCTACTGAAACAAATGGTTTGGACAAGGGTGTGTATAGGTTTGTCATCAGATGGTATGGGATTTTGCCTGCCAAGTTCTGAACAACAGTCCAGGCTGCCTGCTTAGTTGAAAGTCTTAATTAGACTTTCTGTTCAGTACCCTTTGACTGAATTAAGTTGACCTGAATACCATATTTTAAATCCTAAATCTACGGTACGACATCGTGATCAGGATATAGTTCCTGCAGCCATTCGACTGGCAAGGCAGAAACTATGTAGCCGTAGATAAAGTTGACTGTCCTCCGACCCTCATCCCTCGGCAATGATGATACGACAACCTATCACTATATCTTATATAGTAGTAGATGATGTCTTAGTATTGTATTATGTGAGTTCATCTTGATTCTGTTACATTCTTCAGATACTAGATACGATAAGAACATATACTACACCATATGTACAGAACATAGATGATTCACACTAATGTATGCTAGAATGAATCTTGGGTTGTGTTCTGAGCCATCCGTTCTCACACTTGTATTGGACTACATATATGAATTAGTACTGTGTCAATCTCTGGAATGTATTGGTACTACGACCCTCATCCTTCGGCAATGATGATACGACAACCAACCAGAGAGGATACTCTGAGAGATCCATCTGAGTAGGACGTATACTCTGAGAGATCACCTTTACAAGTATGATATCAGTAGTGGGATTGAGTGTGTACGTCCTACTCAGATGGATCTCTCACCGTTACTATTTTTTTCTGACAGCATGGTGGATGTGCTCCGTCAACAGATTCTTGCTCCGAGCCAAAACTTTGCTCCGGAGCTCAAGTGGACATCCTTCGTGTAGAGCTCGAGTGAGAGGTTCCTGACAGTATGGTGGTCTCCTTTGTCAAAGTATCAGTGCTCATCACACATTGGTTGTGGGACGAGCACGGATACTTTAACAGAGGAGACCACCATGCTGTCAGGAACCTCTCACTCGAGCTCTACACGAAGGATGTCCACTTGAGCTCCGGGGCAAAGTTTTAGCTCGGAGCAAGAATCTGTTGACGGAGCACATCCACCATGCTTCAGAAAAAATAGTAACGGTGAGAGACCCATCTGAGTAGGACGTACACACTCAATCCCACTACTGATATCACTCTTATAAAGGTGATCTCTCAGAGTATACTTCCTATTCAGATGGATCTCTCAGAGTATCCTCTCCGGTTGGGTTGTGTTCTGAGCCATCCGTTCTCACACTTAAAATACATATGAATTAGAACTGTGTTTTGTATTTTCGGCGAACCTAGGGATTTGATTCTGTATTTTGTATTTTGGTTTCTGTATTTTGGCTCCAGCTCCATTTGCATTAATCTACGGTACGACATGGACCCTGCATCCATTCGACTGGCGAGGCAGAAACTATGTAGCCGTAGATAAAGTTGACTGTCCTCCGACCCTCATCCCTCGGCAATGATGATACGACAACCTATCACTATATCTTATATAGTAGTAGATGATGTTTTAGTATTACATTATGTGAGTTCATCTTGATTCTGTTATATCCTTCAGATACTAGATACGATAAGAACATATACTACACCATATGTACAGAACATAGATGATTCACACTAATGTATGCTAGAATGAATTTTGGGTTGTGTTCTGAGCCATCCTTCATCTGCCCCCTTCCCTGTCCCTCTCGTTATGTCGCGAACCTCTTCCTCTATGCCATCAAAATCAGAATCCTCGACTCTCTTTCGCTTCTTGGATATTGACCCAGCTTCTAATCTCTCATTTCCCTTCGGGTCCATTCTACTCCCAATCTCTTTCTCTTTTATACAAGGCATAACGGGCTGCTCAGCGTGCCCAGCTTCTTCAACTTCTCGATGGCTGCAGGGTCAAAATGGGAACGGGTCCTCTTTGCCGGCCCGGAGCTCTGACTCGCACTCGTCGCCTCGCTACCGGTTTTCTCTCCTCCTCTGACGTGGGTCATAAGAAAAGAAATTTCGTACATCTTCTTCACATAAACATCATTGCCGCCTTGTACTCGAGCCTCCTCGTCTGTGACGCTATCCAACTTCTCGGTGCCTACATTGTCACTCGAATTTCCCTTTTGACTCGTATTGTCCTCTTCTTCGGCTGTCTTTTTGCTCCCTGTCTTACAATCATCTGCTATCACCGCCGTCTCATTCGACTCCTTCTCCGATGACTCCGAGGAGGAGGAGGAAGACTCGGAGAAGGAGTCGAATGAGTCGGCGGTGATAGCAGATGATTATAAGACAGGAAGCGAAAAGACAGGCGAATAAGAGGACGATACGAGTTGAAGGGGAGATTCGAGTGACAATATAGGCACCGAAAAGTTAGATAGCATCACAGACGAGGAGGCTTAAGTACAAGGCGGCAATGATGTTTATGTGAAGAAGAGGTACGAAATTTCTTTTCTTATGACCCGCGTCAGAGGAGGAGAGGAAAACCGGTAGCGAGGCGACGAATGCGAGTCAGAGCTCCGGGCCTGCAAAGAGGACCCGTTCCCATTTCGACTCTACAGCCAGCGAGAAGTTGAAGAAGCTGGGCACGCTGAGCAGCCCGTTATGCCTTGATGAGGACGATCCGAAAGACAATGCTGATTCAGTTTTGCCTTCCTTGGATGGTATTGATTCTGTAGAGCCGGGGGAAGTGGCTCCTCCTCGGCAATGATGATACGACAACCTATCACTATATCTAATGTAGTAGTAGATAACGTTTTAGTATTACATTATGTGAGTTCATCTTGATTCTGTTACATTCTTCAGATACTATATACTAGATTCGATAAGAACATATACTACACCATATGTACAGAACATAGATGATTCACACTAATGTATGCTGGAATGAATTTTGGGTTGTGTTCTGAGCCATCCATTCTGATCAAGCATCTTCCTTCTCCTCTCCTCCACCATGGCTCTGGACCCATCTGCTCCTCCCTACTTCCCTTCTTCTTATTTGACTCTCTCAGGCACATATGATATCCACCTCAAGTGTAGAGTCGGGGGAGAAGAAGTGGGCAGGAAGAGGAGGGGAAGCAGCACAGCCGGCGGCATAACCCGGAGGAAGTACAGATGTTTTTATCAAATCTATAGAAGAACTATAAGGATATATCTTTTCACAATATGTTATCTTGTCAAAGACCCTTAATGTGACAACCATGTTATCGCGGTGTCGGAAGACTAACATGTCATAATTTTCTAAACCGTGTGTTTTGACATAATCCTCCCAACTCTTTCCTCCTATGTAGTAATCTTGCATTACTACATAGCAGGAAAGAGTTTGGAGGATTATGTCAAAACACACGGCTTAGAAAATTATGACATGTTAGTCTTCCGACACCGCGGTAACATGGTTGTCACATTAAGGGTCTTTGACAAGGTGATATGTTATGAAAAGATATATCCTTATAGTTCTCCTACGGATGTTGAAGAAAACCTCTGTACTTCCTCGGGGTCATGTCGCCGGCTGTGCTGCTTTCCCCTCCTCTTCCTGCCTACTTCTTTTCTCCCGACTCTACACTTGAGGTGGATATCATATGTGCCTGAGAGAGTCAAATAAGAAGAAAGGAAGTAGGGAGGAGCAGATGGGTCCAGAGCCATGGTGGAGGAGAGGAGAAGGAATATGCTTGATCAGAACTTGAGGTAAAAAAGTTGTGACGTTGATAGCGTGAGAGAGAGAGAGGGTAGAAAAGTTCTTCTCCCCCGACTCTACACTTGAGGTGGATATCATATTTTGGTTTCTGTATTTTGGCTCTAGCTCTATTTGTATTAATCTACGGTACGACATGGTGATCAGGACATAGTCCCTGCAGCCATTCGACTGGCGAGGCAGAAACTATTTAGCCGTAGATAAAGTTGACTGTCCTCCGACCCTCATACCTCGGCAATGATGATACGACAACCTATCACTATATCTTATATAGTAGTAGATGATGTCTTAGTATTACATTATGTGAGTTCATCTTGATTCTGTTACATTCTTCAGATACTAGATACGATAAGAACATATACTACACCATATGTACAGAACATAGATTATTCACACTAATGTATGCTAGAATGAATTTTAGGTTGTGTTCTGAGCCATTCGTTCCCATACTTGGCAATTAAGTTGTGGACCATTATGTTTGACATTGTTGTTACAAATTTTCATATATTTGTGTTGATTGATGAGATTGGGTTTCAAACGTGTTCGTGATTGTGTGTATCTGTGTTGTTTGATACTGTGTTCGTGATACACACCGTTGTTGATGTAACAAATGGTGTAGGGGATACTACAAATGCTGCAGGGGATGCTGCAAATGCTATATTTTTTTATTTTTTTCAATATTAGCGACGTTCAGCGACTCTCAGCGACGTTCAGCAAAGAAAATAACGTCGCTAAGTAAGTACCCCAATGTCGCTAACTGTGATGAATACCGTCGCTGATCGTCACTAAACGTCGATACGAAAGACGTCGCTAGACGTCGCTATATGTCGGTACTGTAGCGACGTAGAAAATTTACAGAACGTCACCATATGGCTCTCAAGCCAGGTCAGCATCGATGCATGTAAAGTCGCTCAACGTCGCTAGGATACGTCGGTAAATGATGACGTTTTACGTCGCTGGTAGTCGCTGAATTAGCGACGTGTCTGCGTCGCTAAGGCTCGTCGCAATAGCGACGTATTGCGACGTTTTCTTGTTTAGCGACTAGGTTAATCGCGACTACGTGCAAACGTCGCTAAATACGTCGCTAATCAAAATTAGCGACGTATTTTTCCTATTTAGCGACGTCTTGAGGCATCGCTGATTTGACAGATTTTAGTAGTGTTCTCAGGCATCATGTTATATTAGCAGTTCGAGTGTGATTCGTTCAGCAATTCAAAGTTCATGTGTTATTCATTCGATGATTTCCATCATATGCATTTCTATCGATTTAGCAACTAAAGCACCGCATCACAATTATTCAACATTCAAGATAAGAGACATTAGGGACATATTCATAGAATCAGTTATTCCATTTATTAAGCATATAGGAATAAGGAGGAAGAAGGACAGCTCCACTTGCCTATATAAAAGGGTCTTCTTATTCTGGTTGCACACATTCCCCTTAAGCGTAGCTTCACCAGCGAGCCACGTTCCAACACTTAATCCGTCTAGCCAGCTAAGAGAGACTGCAGCAGTCTCAACTCTTTTCATCTCCAACGCAAGTCACGGTCCAACATTCTGATCCCATCCAACAAGCCAACCAAATGCCTCGCACGGAGCGGGGCATTACATTCATAACCCTAATTTTTTGTGGTTTAATATATGGATATTCAACTTTATTGTGTAATATTTCAGAATATAAATATATTATTTTTGCATAATTAGATCGCTCCAACCAAAACAATAATTGGAAACTTTGTGCGACTAGTTGACTATGTTAACTATTTACCATTATTTTGGTACATAATATAAATAGATTATGTTTAAAATTGTTTTTCATAATTATTCCAGAATTAATATAATATATTTTACGATTATAAATATGGTAGTTTAAGGGTTTTGCATGTTACCTATAAAGTATATAACTATCTAACTTGGTTTTATAGTAGGCTAGTTACATGGAGACCTAGTTTAGAACATAGATGGTATTAATGTGGTTGGTGTACAACGTACACTAGTGCCATAGTTGATTGGTAGTTATTATTGTGTTCTAGGAATTTATGACGATTTGATTGGGAGTATGAAAGCTGAAAAATTTGTACGCACACTTGGGAGATACATACAAGTATATCTTGCCTTTTTATAGTATCTTTGACATGTCATTATCTAGTTTTCTTTTGTAGATTTGTTGATATGTGTTTCCTCTCATATTATCCATACTAATTTAGTTATCCTGTTGATAGATCGTCATTATTCATGTTTAGCGTTACAGTTTATACTAGGTTTATTCGACTTATACCTTGTCTGAGTCATACTATAATACCGGGAGTTGGAAGAATGAGTGCGTTATAATTGAACTGCTATTTCTGTTTTCTTTTTCTCTCAATCTGTAAGTCTACACTAAGGTCGAGGGTTGATTTTTTTGAGCTAAACTGCGAGTCCACACTAGGGAGGAGGGTTTGGTTATTCATTTGATTTCATGCAATGTGTTCACATAGTAGCTTGGCATTTATATTTATTTTCATTCCAGCAGTTTATTTATGCGTAGTTGTTCTTGTATACATGTTTAATTCGTTGCCCAGTTATTGTGTTTCCTTCTTGATTATTATTTACGCATGTTATTTACTGTTTTATATATATATATATATATATATATATATATATATATATATATATATATATATATATATATATATATATATATATATATATATATATATACACACCAATGCTCAGCGGATTAACTCATTCGGGAAGTCCTCCGCCAATGTCGAAAACGGAGATCTCAATGCTCCCACAGCCCACCAGCCTTTTGGTCTGTGACCCAACCCTAGCTCCTGATGGTTGTGCCCTTATAGCCCCCCTTCATTCCTTTTTGGTGGTATACTTGTATAGGTTTGGTTTTTTGCGCCTTGTATACATGGCTAGGCTTCGGGATTTTGAGCCTTTAGCCTTGTTTAATAAAAGGAGGGGGTTTTCCAATATATATATATATATATATATATATATATATATATATATATAATGTATCTTGCTATGTCCCCTGAGGACATGGTGATCTTTCCAGCTTTTGTTGAGCTGCTAGAATGGAAGGGTAGTTGGTGATTGCTTCTCTAGGAATTCAGGTATATATTTGCAGTTGATATCTTCATTATATTCATCCGACATTATATTCATTTCCATTACTTTATTCTGCTGATATGGCCTAGTTTTACAAGCTTTATTCTTTATCATGAGCTTGGTCAGATAATTATAATAGAGTTTGGTCCACTTTATTATATATTATCCATCATTGTTTGCTTGTAAGATCCAGTGTGTTAATGCATGACCAACATCAGTGTACTTGGTCTTACGTGAGATTTACTTTCTATGGTTGAGATATAAATTGTTATGATGATATAGAGTTATAACTAGACGTAGACAACTTATACGTATTAGATGGACTGGAGTCCACTTAATACATAGCTGGTATGTTTACATATCCTAGTCCTACGTACTTTGGGACTGGACGTGACATTTTTTTGGTTGGCCTATACTGGTCGAGTTAGCCATTTCGGTTATGTTACTCTACTGAGTGGACCTGCGAATAAGATTAGGCTCTTAGGATTCTCAATCCATAACTGTCTTGACAATTCTTTTAGAATTTCTCTATCATTCTTGAACTTTGGATTTGCACTCAACTATTTTGTCACTTCCTATTTCGGAGTGACCAATGATCGTGTTCTATAGAATTTATCAGTATTCCTTGGTAATCATATAAATTAGTTTGCTTTTGCTTGATAGATATGAGGGGATTGGGGATGCCATATGCCATCGGTATAGTGGTATTGAATTTTGGAAATTTGTGGGCAACGATTATGAAATTTTATGGCAACATGTGTTTGATGGGATAGTGTGACCATATGTAGGTAGACGTCCTTAAGGCACATAGTGATTCATTAGTTGGTTGTAAATTAATTATTTAAATGATTGATGAAGTTATTATGAATTTACAAACTTAAGAGAGAGGAGATTGGATTCAATTTAAATCTTGAGACGGTTTTTATAAGAAGTAATCTTGTGTTTATGAAAAAGTAATGGATTCTAAGATAGGTAGAAGTTGTGTTGAAAGACAAATTAGAAAGGGTTTATATATATTACAGGTAAAACGCTTAGATAGTGGTTGAAAAGGCAATCAAGTAAAATAAAATTGAGATAATTTAGTGCTTTTGACTTCATGAATTTTCAGAAGAACATTTATGGTTATTGAGTTGATGTTAACAATAAAAGAGAATTTTTGGATTGAGATTTGATTTAAGGAGAAAGTGCCTTTAATATTGAATTAAAAATTTGAATATATATAGAATTGATTTAAGAAATTTATAATTAGAGGATTTGTTAAATTTTGAGCATGAGGGACGAATCGTAAATTTGAAATTTGAGGATAGAAATTGAATCTAAATTTTGAAGGCTACAAATTTCTAAAATTTTGAATCTTAGAATATGTCCCATTGAATAATTTTTTTGCTTATTTAAAATTTTGAGGAGATTCTGATAAGAGTGGACTTGTATTTCTAAGGAATATTGATGAATTATAATTTCAAGGATGAAATTTTCTAAGGTGGGTAGGTTGTAAACCCTCTGACTTTTGGGATTTATGTTTTTATATTTAATAAGATTATTTATTATTAAATAATATTTTAATTTTAATTTAGGCTATAAATATCCTTTATTGTAGTTTTGATTTTAGAAGCACAACAATTACCAATTTCTTAAAACAAATTTTATATCTGTGATCTAGATGAGTACACGTTCATTTAGACATATTATGTCCCACTTAAATATATTTTCTTTGTACACAATTTTTATCGTACAACTTTTGGGTCAAAATTGCCAACACTATCGCCTACCGTAATACCGATGTCTTTTTCGATTAAAATTTGAGACCCAACCTCGAGTCAAATCTTTCGACCCAATATATGGTTTTGATCTACTCGGAGCCTACTACACACATGGTACTTGTGTCACGACGTGCACTCAAAATAAGGATACGAGTACGTGGTTACGTCCAGCCTACGCCACATCATCGGCGGTAGAATGCTGTCTATGTCAATAATGCTATCTAACTATCTCATTCAATAATATATGAAACTGTTAATGATATCACAACTCCAAAAGGAGGACTAGATGATAATATAATATGATAACCAATACACAATCACAATATCTATAAGGGAGGAATGACACGATATCAAATAAGGAAGGTAAGTCACAAATCTCAAACTAGAATAGACACAACAAAATAACCAAGTCTATGAGTCAAGCAACATATCATAATAAGTCCAAAAATCAATGGCAACTCAAATGTCTAAGCTGGAGACAGATCCAGTATAATAAGAATATACTAGCTAAATGTCTGCTATACTAGTTAAGCCGCCTCAACAACTGGTACTAGTCCTCTCCTGGCCTACGGTCTCCAAGTCTATACCTACTATGTCTTGAGGTCCGTAGTGAGTAGAGCATCGCTCCTGTAAATCATCTGGAAAATATATTCAGTCAGGATTGGAACAAAGCACACCTGTAACAACAGTTCCAGTAAGTGATAAGGACTGTAACAGTAAATAGAGAGAACATACAAGATAATAAAACATGTACATGAATATAGAAAGATATGAGTAATATTGTAAGTAATACAAGAGTAAGAAATATCATGTATAAGAATCAAAAAATAACTATCTATACGAGTGAGCATTAGTTTCAACATGTGATCGTCTTGCGAACTTGCACAAGGATAATAGCCTGATTAATCATATGTGCGGTGTATAATCAACACTCACAAGGAACAAGACATGCACACGGAGGGTATGATCACATATCTACACTAATACTCCCTGCCCCCGATTGGTATAGTGGATCCAACCATGGTACATTACGACACGGGTGTAGAAGCATGAAAATAAGCACATCAGTGACAAAGGCGCAGATGACAATAGTCACTGCATATTATTTGCAAAAGCGCAGTTGCCCAAAAGCGCAGACAGTAACAAAATCACAGAAGACATACAAAAGAAGTTCTTTATTAAATCATGTCTATAAAAGATCTATTACAAATTCTTCATGATTACATATAAAGACGAAAACACCTAAAGTCTACAAGTGTGCAGTCTTTAGAAAGTGCATAGCCTCCCCCCAAACGCGCAATAATATCAGAGCGAACCACTTTCTCGTCATAGCAAGCCACTTTCTAGTCAGACGTGGAGGAACTCCAGTATGGCTAATGAAGCAGCTATTGGCCCGAACGAAGAACGTAGCTCCTGCTCACGACATCGCTCGTGGATCTTCCAGCATAACAGAGTGCGCAGCCCCACCACAATATGGCTAATGAAGCCATTATTGAGCAGGGCAGAGCACAACCTATGGCTCTTCGGGTTGGAAATCAATCCAAACCCGATAGCTTGGATCTCGAAGACCACAAAGATGTTGTTCAGGTTCGAACTCCTTATGCCAAACGCTCAAGTGCATCTCAAACCCAAGTAGCCATTCTTCTACAATGATATAGCTTCTTTAAATGAAGAGATCCACAACCAACAGTCGACTTGTGCAAGGCAAACGGCCGTTCGAAGCTAAGTCAGGATCAAGCATGATGGTGGGAATGCTAAGAGATAATGGACGTGGCTCCTCAGAAAAGCTTCCCCTTATATAGCCTATATGTGGTTGTAACGCCCCAGAACCAGAATACTGGAGAGCGGGGGCATACATAGCCAGCTACGTATATTGAAGTGCAACCCACCTCGCTATGCGGTCATGACTGTCTAGATACATGAGGGTTTAACTACAAGCCATCAGTCTCCTATGGTCATGAACAAGCCTATTGTCTCAATCTCAAGCAAGTAATAACAGTTACAAGATCTCAGAGCACCAAATATACAATAGTAAGGCGTCCCATATATTACATATTCGGATGATCATGAAGCTAGTCGTACAAAATATCAAGACTAGCAAGAGTTTCCGTCGTACATGATCAACCCTAGGATTTGTCAATCATGTTACTGCCCGTAGGCAGACAGTAAATAAAGGTGAAATACGAGCTAACACATGCTCGCCGGCTAAACGCCTCAAAAAAATAATTTTACAATAGAGTAAAAGAACAAAAGAAACCCACGCGTTGTCAGGATTACGCCTGGTGGTCACCATGTGGCTGGAAGGTAGGTAGATCCTCTGGAGCTGCTCCGATATCTGGCCATACAAAACCAGCTGGGTCAGACCCCAGAAAGAGCAAGTGCCACAAAGGAGGCTTCACTTAGGAACTAAAACCAGCATATCATAAATGAATATTAAAGATAATTAAAAGATACTGATAATAACCGAGATGTAAAACCCTAAATTTTTACTATATTTTTTTATCGATTTTGGTACTGATTTAAATTTTTTGTATTGTACGTCGCGTAGTCGTATTGTACGTCGCGTAGTCGTATTGTACGTCGCGCACGAAATTTATTTTTCATAGTTGCTCGTCGAGTACGAATACGTGCGAGCGTACATATTTTTAAAAATATTTTTTTATATTTATAGTTCAAATAATAAATATAATTATTTGTATTTGTGTTTTGCTTAAAGTTATGTATTGAGATGACCAAAAATCTTATTACCTTTCTATTTATCTATTTATTAGTAATAATTTGGAAAACTATTTTATATTCCTTGCATATGAGGTACATTAAATTAAATTTATATATTTTTCTTATTTTTGAAATTATTAATATTAATATTTTATTATTCAAAAAGATATTTAAAAATATTTATTATTTTCGAAATTATTATTATTGGTATTTTAAAAAATATATTTGGAAGTTATTGTGGCAATTTAAATCATTAATTTAATTTTTGGATTTATTTAAATAGATTAAATTAATAACTACATTTGGAATTTGAATTATCTCAATTGGTTTAAATATAAGATAGATTTTTAAATTATATTTAAATTGAATTTTGTTTGGATTTGAATTTATTAAATTGATTTAAATTAATAGATGAATTATCTATTTGGGTTTTAAATCAATTCTAATCCTATCCTAATGGGAATTCCCACATCCTATAAATAGGCAGGTACTCCTCCATTATTTCTCCACAAGCCATAATTGCTCCACAAATATTTTTTCCACCAGAAGATGTACATCGTGTCCGTGTCCGTGCCTATCCTTTTATTATTTTCTTTTGTACACATACACTGTATCCTTCTCCGTGTCGACAACCCCGACACGATACAACCCAAATAAATCCTAACCCAGCCATAATCATCCCAGACCTCTACTTGTTCACAACAATCACCACCCAAACCCCTGCGACCTACTCTTGTGTCTGACACAGGACATAGGAACAAATCCTAACTCTAACCGACAACTGCCATCACCTCCTAGCCGTCCCCGACACCACCAGCAAATGCCGTCACCACCATCCATCATCACCACCGCCCCGTGACCTCTTTCTCGACCAACCCGGCCAACCCGCTGTCACCGACCACCACCTCGCCGTAGTCGTCAACCACGACAAAAAATTCGACCATCACAGTCACCACGGCTCCGGTCCACATCCCACACGAAACCCAAAGAAGTAGGGAAGAAAAGCCAAACCTGCCCGCGCGTCGCCCTCTGGTCCGCCGAGTCACCCAGGCCGCAGACCACCGCCGCACCTCCGACCGGAGATCGAACAGCCCTGCCGCCGACTTCACACAAACCCCCACAGCCGCCACCCTAGCCTCCTCCTCCGGACGCCAGGCGACGAAGTCGAGCGCCAACGCGCACAGCACCTTCCTCCGTGCTGTGTGACGCTTGCCGTACTCGGAGGCAGCTTGCCAAGTCGCTGCCGCGCCGTCGAGCCGCGTTCCCCCCCGCTGGCTTGTCCGCCGGTGGAAATCCCCAAATTTTCCCTGGCCTCCTCCGGCCGTCATCCGCTGAGCTCCTTCGCCGGTGACTCCACCTCGGTTAGTGAGCGCCGCGCTGGACCATCTCTGCCCTTGCTCCGGCCCTGACAGCCGTCGAGGCCTCGTGGCCGGATCTCGTGAAACAGCACCGCAGCCCTCCGACCTTCTCCCTCTCACGCCCGTGCCACACCAGAGACTCCGCCGCGCCAGCGCGAGCGTGCCGCCCGTACGCAGCCCCGCCGGCGACTCCGACTCCCCGAAACCCCTTTCCCAGGCGCCGCCGTCTGCCCATCGATCCGCCCGCCGACTTCCCCCAACCGTCATCTGCACCTCCCTCTCGCCGGAGCCCCGACGAACCCTCAGCCTCTCCGCCTCTCTCTCCCCATCGATCGCACCTCTCTCTCTCCCCTTCCCCTTTTTTTCACACTACACTTTTTTTTTTACAAAACGAAGAGGTGAAACCTCTGTTACTCATAACATAGGTATTTAGTTTTTTTTAGAAAAAATCAATATTTATCTAATATATTTTGTTTTTCCTTTTTATTATTATTTTAAGGTGTTTTCTTATTACAGCAGAAGTGAGTAAGTAAATTATTAGATTTATTTCTATTACCATTATCAATGGATAATTTGTATTATAAATCCTTAACATATTTTCAGTATTACATAATGATTTTTCGATATTTGTTGCTACTAATCATATATATGTAAATACATATTTTTACTGTTATTAGTATTATTACTAATACTATTATTTTTTTGTTATTTTGATTATTCTCATTAGCTATACTAAAATTTGTACCAATAATTACTTCTGGCATATACTAAAATATTTACAATAAAAATTTTGGTACTTGAATATGATTTTGACCTACAATTATTTTCAAAAACTTAAAGGTTTTGCCTAAAGCAATTTATGATATTTCACATGTTTTTATAAAATATCTTACTAATTGAATTATAGATTTTGAGCTAAAATGATTTTTACGAGTAACTACTTATAAATATCTTGGGATGATAACATATAGTTTTCAAGGATTATAATTAGATATCTAAAAACATAAATTTATTATTTATCAAATTTTCTTTTATTCTTTCGACTGTGACTAAACCCCTCTCTACTATTCCTTCGCCAATTTTGTCCTCCGTTATGTTGACCCTAACTAAATTGACCGTCATGGACCCAATGGAACTGTCCATGCCACCACCCGAGGTCACCATGAATAGTTGTTGCACCGAAGTCGCAGTTGTGCCACCTTTATTGTACCACACCAGGCAGCTCACCAGGTGACTCAACAGGAAAGTATACCTTGCTAATTAAACTGTCAATTATTTATTTACTGTATTATTTACTTTATTTCATATTGTTAGTTTCCTTTGATATAAATTGTGCGTCCAAGTCATACTTGGGTGCAAGCGACTTTATTAGTCATTACTTTATTTTATGCATGTTGACTTAGTGTTAGCGGACTATCTTCTTATTGGGGGATATCCTTATATCAATTTTGGCTCTGACACTCACACTACACGGTTGGAGACATTTTGCTAGGGGCACGACTTATTGACTAGCTATCTCTAAAGTCGTGTGACGGTAGATATTCGTAACTGCCATGACTAGGGTTTAGAGACTCAAGGAGTTACAAAACTAGATGAGCCATGGACATGACTTGAACAGTGTGGGAAATATTGGGGGAGGACAGTCGCTAGTGCGTATGGGAATCCAAACAGGTAAACCACAGTCTCCGGATGGAACTGTGGCGATATTTTTGCAGATGTCCTCTGACATTTTAGACGTTACGGACGGATACAGATGACTGGATGCCAGTTACGTACACATAACCTAAAATTCCACCCATGCGCATGAAAGTTGTCCTCTAAATTGCATATTAGGCGGTTAGAATCTCCTTTGCATATTTATGTCTAGTTTATATATATTTTATTATTCTGACAATTCATATTAGCTTGTTCTTCCTGTATCTTGCTACGTCCGTCTGAGGACCTGGTTTTTTCCCAGGTGTGTGTTCATGTCTTCCACAGGTATTCTAGTCAAGGCTGTGGTCTTCTCCATTCCTTCGAAGACAATTGCGCTTGGTTCGTCTTACCATTTTTATCGCTCGGTTCTTGTACATTTCTTTCATTGAGATAGTTGGTAGTGGACTTTGTCTCCGCCCAACGATTGTACCAAAAATATTCAAGTTCATTTTATATTATTATTCTTTTCATTGTGGATGAGATTTAGTTTATCTTGGATTACTACATTTTACAGCTTATGTATTCATACGAGACCTACGTACTTCGTATGAATACAGCTGGCATATCTACGTACTTGGTCCTATGTATTTTGGGACTGGAGCGTTACACGAGATAACAATAATAAATTGAGCACAAGGAAACCATTCAGGTAGCCAGACTACAATCCTTAAACCAAACAAGGACCGGGGTTGCAACCCTTCACCTGAATAGAAACCCGCCTCAATTACTGTTGATAAAGTAATAAGACAATAAACGAATAGAGGACACAGAACTGCTCCGGGAGCCAGGTTACAACCCTTAAACCAAACAAGGACCGTGGTTGTAACCCTTCGCCTAAACAGAACTGGACCCCTGATCTTTATTGTTAAGGCCAATAAAAATAATCAAGCTATTGAAGTAAGGTAAAATACGACGAGCATGGCATGGGGTGCAATATGACAATAAACGAAGAGAGGACACAAAACTGCTCCGGAAGCCAGGTTACAATCCTTAACCCAAACAAGGACCGGGGTTGTAACCCTTCGCCTGAACAGAACTGGTCCCCTGATCATTATTGTTAAGGCAAGCATAAGTAATCATGTCATGTTACAATCATGTACAGGATCAGGACAAGACTAAGCTCGGCTAAACCCCATCTAATCAATCACGGCCAAGCAAAGAGTACGGCTTGATGCTTTAACTAACTAGGGTTATCACAGGCCTAGTTACTAGCAAAATACAATGAGATTATTCCAAAACCACAAGCCCTGCAGACCGTCCAGGTTATCCAGGTCGAATGTCCGTTCACGAAAGGTGCAACACATGACTGTGTGCGGGAATTGTGCCCTACTCGTTGGTAGGATACAAGTCCACTTAGTGCGCCCAGATAACGAGATTGCCTGTAGCTGGAAAATCTCTCCATGACTACTGAATTTTTAGTTATTAGCCTTAGTCAATTTCAGTAGGTACCCCTGACCGTGGTATTCAGGGATCCCTATCCTAGACATGATGCAAGACAATACCGGTTTATTTGTAAAAACACAATCGTCCACGGTGTCCAGGTTATTCATACATGTCATATCAGGCTAGATGTCTTAACAACATATCGGGACATATCATGTCAGGTTTACTTGTCAATAGTGCACTGCGGCGTCCAGGTTATTCATACATGTCATATCAGGCTAGATGTCTTAACAACATATCGGGACATATCATGTCAGGTTTACATGTCATATCAGGATACAAGTCCACTTAGTGCGCCCAGATAACGAGATTGCCTGTAGCTGGAAAATCTCTCCATGACTACTGAATTTTTAGTTATTAGCCTTAGTCAATTTCAGTAGGTACCCCTGACCGTGGTATTCAGGGATCCCTATCCTAGACATGATGCAAGACAATACCGGTTTATTTGTAAAAACACAATCGTCTACGGTGTCCAGGTTATTCATACATGTCATATCAGGCTAGATGTCTTAACAACATATCGGGACATATCATGTCAGATTTACTTGTCAATAGTGCACTGCGGCGGGCCACTGTCGTATTCAGGGATTTGTGCAAAAATCTACCTAGTACAAGCCTTCATAGAGAGTCAGGAAACATGAGCATAAAAGTAGCCTTAATTATAATAATATAATAAAAGAGGACTATGGCAGGAGCCAGGCAGCTAAAGGAGATAAGCTCATGCGGCAGAGAGCATGCGCGCTTATGCGGCTGGGGACTACGCGCTCATGCGGCTGGAAGGGGGCGGGTGCATGCGGCTCAGGGAGGATGAGCTTATGCGGCCGCGGAGGAGCAATGTCATGCGGCTCGAGAAGTAAGCTTATGCGGCTGGGAGTTGCGCACATATGCGGATACGAGGGAGCAACGCCATGCGGCTAGGAGAATTGACTTCATGCAGCCAGGAGACGTAGTGCCATGCGGCAACGGAATGCAGAGCGTATATGGCTGCAGGAAACGTCTTCATGCAGCTAGGTCAAGCCAAGTCCTATGCGGCTGGGGTTCGACAAGTATATGCGGCTGGAAAGAACCAGTCCATGCGGGTATGTTCAAGTGGAGTCCTATGCGGCTGAGCAAGGGGAGCGCCATGCGACTGTGATAAATAAGGCCATGCGGCTGCGAAGGTAGAAGTTCATGCGGGCAATGACCAAGGACAGCTTATGCGGCTGGGAACCAAAATGCCATGCGGCTATGGAAGCTTGCCGCATAAAAATCCATGCGGTCAAGTACTGCTCTTCTTCCCTACTTGTTCGAGAAGAAGAGCCATGAAATCCATGGCTTCAAAGCTTCATAAACCCTTCATCCAAGGTCTGAATCCAGACTTCTGTAGGTCAAAATGGGACATAATCAAATTCTTTACAACATCGAACCATCAAAACTAGATAATAACAAGGTTAAATAGATCAAGACCCAAGAAAATCCAAAAATTTAATAAACTTAGATCTACACAAATTGAACCATGGAAATTAGAAATGCTAAGTATTAAAGTGTGTTAGAATCTCGTGAGGAAGAAAATGGAACAATAAAAACTGAGTTCCCCCATGAAGCAAGCTTCACTTGCCTAAGCCTTCCTCTCTCAGGTTGGTGGAGAAGTAATGGTAGGGAAGAAGAAGAGTTAATGAGGAGGGAGAAATGTTTGGTGGGATATAAATGAGGAGGGTGGTAGGTGGGGTTGGTTCTCAACAAAATCGAACCAAGCCAACCAGCCGAACCGAATCAAGATAAACCAATCAATGAAATACCAAATTAAATCAAACAGAGAGTCATGCAATACGAGTCTAAATAAATACACGTACAATAAAATACATAATACGAACAATGGTCATTACAGTGGTCCAACCCCAAATACCACGTGTCAATCGGTCAAAAACTTCCGAATTAATGGAATGAACCTAGGACTCAGCACAATAAATCTTATTTAATAGGTTTATTTGACTGAATCCTACGCCATGAACCTCTCGAATTCCCCAAAAGACGATGACAATTAAAGATACAGTGACTCAACAAACACAAAGTGAGTCATTAATCACAAAGAGCTCAGAAGTCCTTAGACGTTTCGTAATAATGCAGTAGCCTCACAAAGCTCTTAGAAGTCCCATATTGCTTCGTAAAAGCACAGGGCTTCACAGAACCCCACCAACAGTCTCCTCGTCGCCCAAAAGTGCAGTGACTCCGTCGTCTTCGAAACACAGTCCCATCGTCGCCCAAAAGCGCAGTGACTCTGCCATCTTCGAAACACAAGTCTCCTCGTCGCCAAAAAGTGTAGTGACTCCGTCATCTTCGAAACACAGTCTCCTTGTCGCTCAAAAGTGCAGTGACTCATTCGTCTTCGAAACACAAGTCTTCTCGTTGCCCAAAAGCGCAGTGACTCCGTCATCTTCGAAACACAGTCTCTTCCTCGCTCAAATGTGCAGTGACTCAGTTGCCTTCGAAACACAGTCTCCTTGTTGCTCAAAATTGCATTGACTCCGTCGTCTTCGAAACACAAGTCTCCTCTTCGTCTAAAAAGTGCAGTAACATCAAAGCCTCACCCGAAGCGCAGCTCGCATAGATGCGCAGTCCTATGAGGTGGCATTGTTCCACGAGGCTAGTTTGGCACCTATATCTTTTCAGATATGACCCAACCGATTTATTTAAACCACCGCTCCTAAGATAAGAACAAAGTTTAGTTCTGTTGATAGGAGCAATATCCAATCGATTTTGTTTAAACCACCGCTCCGAAGATAAGAATGGAATTTGGTTCTGTTGATAAGGACAATATCCAATCGGGTTTGTTTAAAACTGCTACCCCAAAGATAGAGACAAAATATGACTCTCTGGATAGAAGCCAAACCCATTCGGCTACATCTAAACAAAAAATCTCGAATAATAGATGCACACCATGTGTCATTTATTCGGTTATGCTGATAACCATCCGAAGATCTTGATAGGAGAGAATGTCAATGTCCGCCACGTGTCCTCTCAGCAGCAGCCCTCACCGTGCAATGACAACAGATTCTCTCACATCTCAACGTGCAGCGCTTCTGCGCGCCCAACAAACCTTAAGCACATTGCATATGTGCTAGGCCTATAAATAAAAGGAGTTCTCCTTCATTAAAAAGGTCGACATTTTTCTGATTAGCAACCCCGAGTACCAATCTCGAGCGTCAGAAAGTCAGAGCAAGTTCAAGTTGACATCAGATCGTCAACGGAGTGAAGAACCACTGCAGTGCTCGATCTCCATCGTCACACTTTTCTAAAAAAATTGTACTGAAATATCTTGTTTAGGAGTTCTTTTTTTGTATTTTTTACACGTTTGAATATGTCACACCCATTTTTCTATTTAAGGGTATTTTGGTAATTATAAATTCTTTTGATTATTTTAATATATTATATTATTGGTGTTGTGATTTTGGCCTGTGACAGTATAGCCTTGGTGCAACCTAGCCTAGTGACTCACTATGAATTAGTTGGTGTGCTGTCGTAGGCACCCAAAAATAAAACTTATACTCTTAGAAATGTAGTAGTGTGAGTAAGGATCGTTTCCTCGGAGAGTAAGTAGTTTATGTTTGTGCTATGTGAATAATGAAAGAGGGGGATGAATATGATAAAAGTCAATAAAAAGGAGCAATTAGAATATGACAATAAATTAAAATAACAAATGTTGGTCTAAGTCTACGTCTACCATCGGAATCTTGAAACTGATCATAGATGCAAATATATATTGATATGTATAATGAATATTCATCGTTGGAATTATTTTTCTATCTCCTTTAGCCACAGTTAATTAGAAACAAGCGACCTAATTAACCTTAACTACTAAACAACCCCACATAAACGCTAAAGGTTTAATCTAGTAGCGTATTAAACTCAATGAGATCGATGAAACAAAACAACACAAGCATAAGCGGTTGCATTTAATTTAGTCGAATGGTTTTTTTCTAAGGTTTAATAATACAAAGCAGTAATTTATTAAATCTTGGTTGTTTCACAAATTAGAGAGATCGAACAATTCCGGATTCGATATCTAATTTAGCAGTAGATTATCAAGAGTAATAAACTAGTATGCATCCTAGTAATTAAACAAGATAATCATAAAATATGCATAAGAAAACATTTGATACTCAAAGTATAAATCAAACATATAAACACAAATTAGATCTCACAAGTTTTTATTGATTCCAAGGCTTCCGTACACTTCGACCAACAAGTCTTTAGCCGAACATGTTCATCAAAACTTCAAAAGAAAAGTTGGAGAAGAAGAGAAGAGTTGTGTTGTGTCCTTCTTCTCATGATTTCTACCCCTTTTATACACCATAAATTAGTTGTTTCAAGCCCACAATATCTCCCCACATATCTTCTAAAATTTACAAATTCTCAAACCAAATAGAATAAGTCATAGAACAAGTAGGAACATGGTTATTTTGGTTCCTATTTTTGTTCACAACATCTTTGACCCAACTTCAAGTTTGATTTTGTCCATGATGCAGCTTGATTTGCGAAAAACACAAAATATCAAAGTTGTAGTCCTGTGTCTTAGCTTTCCAAAACATTTTGAATCACCTCCATTGCTTTTCGGATGAAAAAGTTATGCCTATTTTGGTAAAAGGTGTCAAAATTGTCCAGAATTGCATTTTAGCTCCATTTTGCACATAGTGTCTCCAAATTCATCCTACAGCAAAATATAAATATAATGAGTACCTATAGTCATAAAATAAGCATAAAATGATGAACATTAAGGGATAAAAATATAACATTTTATGTTCTCATCAAATACCCCCACACTTAACTTTTGTTCGTCCTCGGATAAAATCCAAAATTTATTTTTTTTAAAACAAAAATCAAGGTTGTAATGTCATAAATAAAGAATAACCATGCTCTTCAAACTCATAACATATCATAAAAATATATTTTTAAACAACTAATTACTTAGTAAGTAATTTCACTTGAAGATATAGTAAACTAAATTGGTTGACTCTCACGGGAATAAACACTCAGCTCTCATGGTTTGAAGGGTAAGTGTTTCTCTCAAATTCATTCCAATGGAAATGATCTACCATAAGCTTGCATATCTTCTCATTCACCACCACTTGGATCACATGCATAACACAAATCATAAGGACTTTTTATGGGTTGTAGCGGGGCTTAGGATTAATGTAGGATATATTTTGGGAGTATAGCTCAAAAGCCATCAAAACTAGTGGAGCAAAAATGAATGAACTCAAGCTCGAATATGTAAAACCAATCACTCCATTCAAAGCATTCAACATATCCCTTTATTTGAAATTTTGGAAGGAATCATGAAGATGGATATCAAAAGTTATTTCCTCCATCACTTCTTTTCTTCTTTTTTTTACTTCTTCTTCTTTCGTTTTTTTTTTTCATTTTTTTCTCAGTTCTCTCTTTTTTTTCTTTTTTTTTCAATCATGATGGGACACAATAATTTAAGAATGAAAATATATAGCCAAACTAGAAGTTAAATACCCCCACATTTATTTCATATACACCCATACATATCATAATGATCCACTAGCTTTCCGACTTGGGTAAGAATTTTTTTTCCAGGTTAAAGCTTGTAATGTGGATTCACAAAAATAAAAGCAATAAGGCTCAAAGGGGTTCAACCAAAGGAAAAATAATTTCAGGGAATGCTATTTGGCTTATGTAGCGTATAACAAAGATGGCCTTAATCATGTTCATGTATGCATGTGTTGATGTGACCTTGAAGAGAATCAAAGCAAGTTCTAGAGAAACAAATCCATGGAAGAATATCACTCATCAAAGAAATATAGTGAGACTGATGTGTCAGTCTAAAGGCTCAAAATCTCACTGGATTTTGTCTACCAAATTTAGTAACAACCATCCTCAAGGAAAATAACTATACTAATTAATTCTAAGTTGAAAAGAGTATTTATTCAATCATGTTATGAATTTTTTAAACTTAGTTAAATCTTCCTCATGACATACACAACCAAAAATGATTGAAAATCACAAAAAAAAACAAATTTTTTTTTCCTTTGAAAATAAAATAAAATAAAACTTTATTGAAAACCAAAAAAACATAAAATAAAAACTCTTTTTTTTTTGAAACATAAAAAAAACTGAAACTGCTTAAAATAATTTAAATCCCTTCCCCCACATTTAAACTGACATTGTCCCAATGTAAGGCTAAATGCAAAAAAAAGACAAAAATAAACAAATTTTTTTTTGCAAGAATAATAATAAACTCCCCTTGGGTTGCCTATGTTTATAGTCGTGGACGTGTCGTCCTTCAATTGGTATCAGTTGGATCCTCAAGGTTCAATTCATCCACATTCTCCACTTTGAAACCTTCATAGAAAAGCTTGAGCCTTTGGCCATTTACCTTGAACACTTTAGATGTTGCTAAACTTTGAATTTCAACTGCACCATGATTGAAAATATTAGTAACAACAAAAGGACCAATCCAACGAGAACGTAATTTTCCCGGAAACAGACGAAGTCGTGACTAGTATAGAAGGACTTTTTGACCAACTTGAAACTCCTTCCTAGAGATCATCTTGTCATGAAAAGCCTTCATTTTCTCTTTGTAAATTCGAGCATTCTCATAGGCGTCATTGCGAATTTCCTCCAGCTCTTGTAGTTGTAACTTCCTATGTTCTTCATTTTCATATGCCTTCATATTGAGACTCTTGATAGCCCAATAACCTTGTGCTGTAACTCAATCGAAAGATGGTACGGTTTTCCAAACACCAACCGGTATGGTGACATACTGATAGGTGTCATATAAGCAGTTCTATACGCCCACAAAGCATCATCCAAGCGCAAACTCCAATCTTTTCTACTCGAATTTTCCGTCTTTTCAATGATGGACTTGATCTCTCTATTGATACCTCCGCTTGCCCACTCGTTTGTGGATGGTAGGCAGTTGACACCTTGTGGGTCACATGGTACTTTTTCAGCAAAGACTCGATGGTTCGATTGCAAAAGTGAGTACCCTCGATCACTTATTAAGGCTCTCGGAATCCCTAACCTGGAGAATATGTTGGACTTGATAAAATCTGAAACAACTTTAGAATCATTAGTCCTGGTAGCTTTAGCTTCTACCCACTTTGATACATAATCAACATCAAGCAAAATATAAACATAACCAAAAGATACAAGGAACGGTCCCACAAAATCGATGCCCCAAACATCAAAAATTTTACAAAATAATATATGATTTTGTGGCATTTCATTCCTTTGAGATATATTACCTGTCTTTTGGCAATTATTGCAAGTTTTACAGAAAGAATATGAATCACGAAATAAAGATGGCCAATAGAAACCACATTCTAATACTTTTCTTGCCGTCCTCTTAGCTCCAAACTGTCCTCCACATGCATAAGAATGACAAAAGGTAAGAATTAAAATAATTTCATTTTTATGTATGCACCTTCTTGTTATTTGATCTGCACAATGCTTCCACAGGTATGGGTCATCCCACACATAGTATTTGGCATCACTTTTAAGCTTATCTCTTTGAGCCTTTGACAAACCATGAGAAAACATATTAGTAACCAAATAATTTACAATATTTGCATACCAGGGTAATATTGCAATTACAGCAAATAATTGCTCATCGGGGAACGTTTCTTGCAGACGAAGTTCATCCTCCACATGAACTGAACGACTCTTAAATAATCTGCAACATGATTTTATTTTCCTCTTTTATCTTTGATCTCCAAATCAAATTCACTCAAGAGAAGTATCCATCGGATTAACCTTGGTTTTGCCTCTTTCTTCGTCATCAAATTATGAAGAGCTGCATGATCAGAATAGACAATAATTTTAGTACCAAGCAAATAAGATCTAAGTTTTTCTTCACTCAAGAGAAGTATCCATCGGATTAACCTTGGTTTTGTCTCTTTCTTCGTCATCAAATTATGAAGAGCTGCATGATCAGAATAGACAATAATTTTAGTACCAAGCAAATAAGATCTAAGTTTTTCTAAAGCAAAAACAACAGCTAAAAGTTCTTTTTCAGTAGTATAGTAATTTCTCTGAGCTTCATTCAACGTTCTTGAAGCATAATAAATTGCGTGAGATGCTCCTCCTATCCTTTGACCCAATACAGTGCCGACTGCATAATCACTTGCATCACACATTATCTCAAAAGTCACGTTCCAGTCAGGGGGCTGGATAACTGGGGTAGAAGTCAATAGTTTCTTTAGTGTATCAAATTCCTTTTTACACGCCTCATCGAATTCAAATGCCAAATCCTTGTGTAGCAACTTGCACAAGGGTAACGCTATTTTGGAGAATTCTTTGATGAATCTTTGATAAAAACCTGCATGTCCAAGAAAAGAATGAACTTCCCGCACACTAGTAGGATAAGGTAAAGATTGAATAATATCAATTTTGGCTTTATCTACCTCAATTCCCTTAGATGAAACAATATGACCCAAAACTATACCTTGTTCAACCATAAAATGACATTTTTCTGAGTTTAACACAAGATTAGTTTCTACACATCTTTGGAGAATAAGTGTAAGGTTATGCAAGCATTTATCAAAAGAGTCTCCATAAACTGTGAAATCATCCATAAATACTTCTATAATATGCTCAACATATTCTGAAAAAATGCTAACCATACACCTTTGGAAAGTGGCCGGGGCATTGCAAAGACCAAATGGCATGCGTTGATAGAAGCTCCTAAATCTAATATGGCTTTCTCATATTTATTGTTACCTATCTTACAAGGGATAGTAAACATTCCTGGGTCTTTACATTTCGTAGGGGAGTTTTCTTTGAATTACTGCAGAAACACTCTCCCCTACTTTCACTTTTTCATATCCTTTAAGTTTTTGTTTCCTTTTTATTGTACACAATTCTTTTAAAAATTTAGCATAACGAGGTACTTGTTTGATAGCATCTAAAAGTGGAATATTTACCTTACATTTACGAAAAGTCTCATATAACTCATTATTTTGTTTAATTTTTCTAGATTCTGCTAAAGCTTGGGGAAAAGGAGGTACTGGTTTATAATCAGAAGGAGGTGGGAACTTACAATTGGATACCTCATCATCGTTGGGGAAGTTCGTGTCTGCAATGGTTGTTTTCTCTTCCTCTTGTTTTGACGATGTAGGTACTTCTTTTACTTGAATGTCAACCTCTTTACCACTTCTCAAAACGATTGCACTTGCATTTTCTTTCGGATTTATTTTCGTTTGAGATGGTAGCTTCCCTGAACTTCGTGCCTCCAGCTTATTAATTGTTGTAGCCATTTGACTCATTTGATTGTCCAAGCTTTGAATACTGGCCCATGTCTCCTGTTGAAATTGCAAGGTATTAGTGGCAATAGACTTAACAATATCTTCTAAAGACATACCAGAATTAGAAGTTTGGTTCGATTATTGTTCATGGAGATATGGTTGCTTGTACTGCTGGTAACTTAGAAATTTTTGAGTTACATTGGGCTCGTCTTCAAGTATTGGACACATATTAGTTGGATGCCCTACTATTGAACAAATCTCACAAGCCATTGTTCTTTGCATGTTACCTATAACCATTTCATGAACAAGAGAAGTTAAACTAGCAATTTGTTGTTCAAGAGAAGAAATATTTACCTCATTAGCATGCCTAGATGGAAGATCTAGCCAAGTGGCAAATTAGTGAGAATTGGTCGCCATGTCCTGTAAATATTTTTTTTGCTAATAAACAGAAAATTATAAGATCACTAAAACACAAAAATTAACTAAATTACTCCCCGGCAACGACGCCAAAATTTGGTGTGCTGTCGTAGGCACCCAAAAATAAAACCTATACTCTTAGAAATATAGTAGTGTGAGTAAGGATCATTTTCTCGGAGAGTAAGTAGTTTATGTTTGTGCTATGTGAATAATAAAAGAGGGGGATGAATATGATAAAAGTCAATAAAAAAGAGCAAGTAGAATATGACAATAAATTAAAATAACAAATGTTGGTCTAAGTCTACGTCTACCATCGGAATCTTGAAACTGATCATAGATGCAAATATATATTGATATGTATAATGAATATTCATCGTTGGAATTATTTTTCTATCTCCTTTAGCCACAGTTAATTAGAAACAAGCGAACTAATTAACCTTAACTACTAAACAACCCCAGATAAGTGCTAAAGGTTTAATTTAGTAGCGTATTAAACTCAATGAGATCGATGAAACAAAACAACACAAGCACAAGCGGTTGCATTTAATTTAGTCAAATGGTTTCTTCCTAAGATTTAATAATACAAAGCAGTAATTTAGTAAATCTTGGTTGCTTCGCAAATTAAAGAGATCGAACAATTTTGGATTCGATATCTAATTTAGCAGTAGATTATCAAGAGTAATAAACTAGTATGCATCCTAGTAATTAAATAAGATAATCATAAAATATGCATAAGAAAACATTTGATACTCAAGGTATAAATCAAACATATAAACACAAATTAGATCTCATAAGTTTTTATTGATTCCAAGGCTTCTGTACATTTCGACCAACAAGACTTTAACCGAACATGTTCATCAAAACTTCAAAAGAAAAGTTGGAGAAGAAGAG
>JANAVB010019103.1:0-62236 GCA_029216955.1 Iris pallida | reverse complement strand
GATCCTATTTTTAGTTTAATTTCTTGTAGCTTCCTTCCCGGAAACTTTTTTTTGAAAATATTTTTTTATTTATTGATTAAATGGGGATTTTTAGAATGTCCGGTTGTACCAAATTAGTCCAGACTGGAACCGAACCGAACCCAAGCCTATGTAGTCGGGTCTGCGACCAGTCTGGGAACAAGCGTGGAAACCATGTTAGAGATTTTCCTTGCTTCTTAGGTTTTGTTTGTAATCAAAATTGAATCATAGATGTGTGTAATAATTTTCCTAGTGGAAATAGTTAAGCTTATCGTGAAGTTTATTTAATAGGATGTTTCACAAACAATGATGAACACCATACAAATACAGCGAATAGCATGGCACGAATTAAGCTGCTAGTATATTTTATTGTCCGTGTAATGTCAGATGGGTTTGGCACCATGGGATGTCCATGCTTCCTAGTTTTAATGTTGTATGTTGATTGATATTTAGGCTTGGTTTGGTAATGCTTTTCAAAAAGCAGAAGCAGGTTGTGAAAGCAGCCCCCTGCTTCCATAGACGGCCCCCAAAATTGAAGTAACTTTGAAATAGAATATCAGAAGCTGTTGTTACCAAGCAGCCTTTTGTGCTTATTTTTGCCAAAGAAGCAAGCTAAATAAAGCTGTACCAAATCCTGCCTTAGTTATGATTTGGAGTAGGATATGGGGTGGAAGAAATGCATAGGCATAGAGTGGTTGTTTTCGGATATAAGAAACAAATATTGATTTTCGTTCCACCTACAATTATTGCAAATGGTGATTTGGTATCATTACTTTCACTATTGACCATTTCTAGGAATGATCCTTTTATAGCATCAATGATCAATCCTATTTCCCATGTCTTCTACTAGTTTGCTATTGTTGTTGCAATTTGTGAGGTAATTTTCACAAATTGATTCCTATCGGGATGGGGACATGATAGAATAATTCTATCAATTATAAGAGGCTTTCATGCCTTTGATGGTTACTTGATTGGTTTTTCACAAACTGATACACAAACGTACATACTACTTTGATAGTTCATCTTTCCTTTCTTTTGTCCTGTGTTTGTTTTTCATCTACACTCCTTAATAACCCATTTCATAACAGCAGTTTCATCCCATATATTATACGCAGGTTACTCGAGTAGACAATTAGGTAGAAACCAAAGTCTTAGTCAGCTTTGCCAACAAATACTAGATTTATGTAGGTCTAGCACTAGAAACACTTATCTAAACTCACAAGCCCAGTCCATACAAACCCTTTCCCCCACGCCAGACCCGTTTTTTTATCTTCATCTATATATAACCACCATATGCTACTTGGACCAACCCTAGCCGCCTCTACATGGGAGTTTCCATCGAGAACCCTTCGTCTCGGCATCAACCGCTCTGACGTCGACCGGCACGCGGGCGACATAACTCCGACACACCGCCCCCATTAGTCACCAGCACCGTCATCACCATGGCCACCACCGTGCCTACACTCCGACCACTGACAACCTCTGCTTCAAACACTCGCATGACATACCCCGCAATGCCACCGCCAACCGGTGGGCTTCCCGCAGCAGCGAATCACGACAGCAGTCGAGCGTCTGGTGGGAGTTTAAGCATCAGTTCTCCGGGAGTCAGCGGGAGTGGCCATGGCATTGTAGCAGTCCACGCCTCCACCTGCGAGCCCCTGCCAGCTTGAAGTCGCCACGTGACCTCGCAACTCCGGCCTTCCGGTAATCCACGCCGGGCACCGAGCAGACTCCATCCTCTGCTCGCAGAGAATGGTCAGTATCGGATGTAGACAACTCACCTTCGCCGCATGTCAGACTTTTGCACAGCCATCATGCGGCAGAAACTCGTTCGCGTCGGCATGCTTCCACCATGCCTGCCATGGGAACCCGTTGGGTTCCTATCAACCAACCCCGGCGTTCGATGCAGCTGGCAGCCAACGAGCATACGATGCTTTCGTTCGTCTCTCCTCGTTCCGGACCACAGTGGAACCGTGAGGCCCAGGCTCTAGGCTACACACCATTGTCCTCCTCCTTTGCAGCACAACCATATTCCTCCGCATGGTACTGTAACGTGATTGAATTGGAGGTGGGACCTATGAATGACAGGTAATATTCTTTTCTGTTTGCTTTGGGAGGTTCCAAATTATTAAAAGCCTTTCTACTTTAGACTTTTGCAATTTAAACCTAGGATTAAATGTATTTGGTAACTCAACCGTAATGCAATATAAGTGAAATTTGTAATGATTAATATATAGCTATTAGTTTAGGTCCTTTATATTTACGTAAAGGTTAATATATAACATATCTAAATTGATGTGGAAATTGTGTAACTACATTCATATATATATCTATTCTACCATACATTAATATTTGTTGTAATTTATATTAAACTATCATTATAATTTTATGTATTAAATTATATATAATTTTATTAACGATAATCATATCGAGTTTGCGGTTATACATAATGAAGTGATACATACTATTAGATATTTTTCTTAAACGTATGAATTAGAAAAGAAATATTATTTTCTTAAATTAAATCCTATTAAGGACCTGACTTTATATGTAAGTGTATGAAAATAATGGTTAGTAATTCTTGGTTGCTTTGTTGGGCTTTGTTAGATCCTCTGTGAACCGTAGCAGCGTGAATTTGCCTAGGCTTGAATATGATTTGTTACCTGCAGTTTCAGCACAGATTGGACAAAATATCAGGCAAGATACCTTGCCTCCCTCTACAGTTTATTTACATGCATATTTATATTATTATACAGTTTTACTTCTTGATTATTTATATGTGATTGTATATCATGCCTGCTAGTGTATATATAGCCTTATTTATAATTAGCTTTGTAGTTCATATTGGACATACGTATATATAGTTCTTGTTCATAGATAATTTTGTAGTTCATATTGGATTTGGTTTTCTCGTGTATCGTGGTTGGATCGTGTCGTGTCATCACTTGTACTTGGACTGAGTCGCATCGTGTCATAGGATGAAGAAGTCATAATGGAACTGCTGTACCTTGGAATTCTTGAAGCTAACCTGCGAGTCCACATCAGGGACGAGGGTTAGTAGTAAGCTAACCTACGAGTCCACACCAGGGGAGAGGGTTAGTAGTTAAGCTAACCTGCGAGCCCACATCAGGGGCGAGGGTTAGTAGTTATCTGTCCATACCTGCGAGTCCACAGTAGGGACGAGGGTGATGCTAGCCTGCGAGCCCACACAAGGGACGAGGGTTAGTACACTACCAAAATTTATCGATTTAGCGACGGCCCTATCCGTCGCCAATCTCCTATGTAATAATGCAAGATTACTACATAGGAGGAAAGAGTTGGGAAGATTATGTCAAAAACATGGCTTAAAAACTTATGATATGTTAGTCTTCCGACACCGCGGGGTAACATGATATTCACATGAAGGGTCTTTGACAAGATGACATGTTGTGAAAAGATATATCCTTATAGTTCTCCTACGGCTGTTGAAGAAAACCTCTGTACTTCCTCCGGGTCATGCCGTCGGCTGTGCTGCTTCCCCCTCCTCTTCATGTCCACTTCTTCTCCCCGACTCTACACTTGAGCTGGATGTCATATGTGGCTGAGAGAGTCAAATAAAAAGAAGAGAAGTAGAAGGAGGAGCAGATTTATTCAGAGCCATGGTGGAGGAGAGGAGAAGGAAGATGCTTGATCAGAACGGATGGCTTAGAACACAAGCCAAGATTCATTCTAGCATACATTAGTGTGAATCATCTATGTTCTGTACATATGGTGTAGTATATGTTCTTATCGTATCTAGTATCTGAAGAACGTAGCAGAATCAAGATGAACTCACTAATGTAATACTAAGACATCATCTACTACTATATAAGATATAGTGATAGGTTATCGTATCATCATTGCCGAGGGATGAGGGTCGGAGGACAGTTAACTTATCTAAGGCTACTTGCATAGTTTCTGCCTCGCTAGTCGAATGGCTGCAGCTGGACTATGTCCTGATCACCATGTCGTACCGTAGACTAATGCAAATGGAGCTGGAAAATTCGTCGCTAACCGGTCACTAGTCCGTCGGTAACTGAGAATTTTTTTAAAAAAAATTACAGCACTTTCCCTGTTCATAAAAATATGCATAAACCAAACCAATTATAATGCACACCAATTATCTAAGAATCACATAGACCAAATATGTACATACGAATTTAATGCACACCAATTATCCAAGAATCATATAGACCAAACCAAATTAATATAAAATAGACATCAATTTCCTGAAGAGTAACCTAATATCCGTCGTTATAATTCGATTTATCTTTTTCCTCCTTTATTTACGGATACATAGTTTCTGCCTCGCCAATCGAATGGCTGCAGGGACTATGTCCTGATCACCATGTCGTACCGTAGATTAATGCAAATGGAGCTGGAGCCAAAATAAAGAAACCAAAATACAGAATCAAATCCCTGGAACGAATGGCTCAGAACATAACCCAACCGGAGAGGATACTCTGAGAGATCCATCTGAGTAGGACGTATACTCTGAGAGATCACCTTTACAAGAATGATATCAGTAATAGGATTGAGTGCTAGAGAGGATATTATCAGAGTATACGTCCTACTTAGATATGTCTCTCACCGTTACTATTTTTTTCTGACAGCATGGTAGATGTGCTCCGTCAACATATTCTTGCTCCGAGCCAAAACTTTGCCCCGGAGCTCAAGTGGACATTCTTCGTGTAGAGCTCGAGTGAGAGGTTCCTGACAGCATGGTGGTCTCTTTTGTTAAAGTATCCGTGCTCGTCCCACAACCAAAGTGGGATGAGCACGGATACTTTGACAAAGAAGACCACCATGCTGTCAGGAACCTCTCACTCGAGCTCTACACGAAGGATGTCCACTTGAGCTCCGGGGCAAAGTTTTGGCTCGAAGCAAGAATCTGTTGACGGAGCACATCCACCTTGCTGTCAGAAAAAATAGTAACGGTGAGAGACCCATCTGAGTAGGACGTATACTCTGATAATATCCCCTCCAGTACTCAATCCCACTACTGATATCATTCTTGTAAAGGTGATCTCTCAGAGTACGTCCTACTCAGATGGATCTCTCAGAGTATCCTATAGTGATAGGTTGTCGTATCATCACTGCCGAGGGATGAGGGTCGGAGGACAGTCAACTTTATCTACGGATACATAGTTTCTGCCTCGCCAGTCGAATGGCTGCAGGGACTGTCCTGATCACCATGTCGTAGTCCAATACAATCCAGAGATTGACACAGTTCTAGTTCAATATGTAGTCCAATACAAATAGTCTAATACAAAAACAACTCAATACAAATAGTCCAATACAAATAAGTACTAATAGCTAATGAGAACCACGCTGCTCACGCAAACGCTCAGTGATACGATCACGCAACCACCTCGAAAAAGTAAGATTTTTGGCGTGAGGAGAGATGTCGTCCCTTGCAAGGACTGCTTGAAGAGAACTCCCGGTCTCACTAGCTACCGGTGCTGGATGAATAGAACTCCCAGTCTCACTAGCAACCGGTGCCACCTCCTTAACTGTAGGAGGAGCCACCTCAGTATTCACTGTTTTCCTCAAACGACGTACCGCTCCTCGGGTCATGGGTGCCATATGGTAAGATCGATAGTCAAATAATATAATTGTAACATAAGCAAGCTAACTAAAGGAAGTACATTTTCGAAAGCTGATAAAGTATAAAAAATTCGATTTTTTGCCAAATGTGAGAACGGATGGCTCAGAACACAACCCAAGATTCATTCAAGCATACATTAGTGTGAATCATCTATGTTCTGTACATATGGTGTAGTATATGTTCTTATCGTATCTAGTATTTGAAGGATGTAACAGAATCAAGATGAACTCACATAATGTAATACTAAGACATCATCTACTACTATATAAGATATAGTGATAGGTTGTCGTATCATCATTGCCGAGGGATGAGGGTCGAAAGACAGTCAACTTTATCTACGGCTACATAATTTCTGCCTCGCCAGTCGAATGGCTGCAGGGACTATGTCCTGATCACCATGTCGTACCGTAGATTAATGCAAATTGAGCTGGAACTGGAGCCAAAATATAGTACTACTTCACCATGTTGTACCATTAATTACTCTCTCTCTCTCTTCTCCCCCCTCCGGCGCTCTCACTCTCTCCGGCGCTCTCACACTACTAACTCCTAGTGTTTTAAGTGTAAGAACGGATGGCTCAGAACACAACCCAAAATTTATTCTAGCATACATTAGTGTGAATCGTCTATATTCTGTATACATATCGTGTATATGTTCTTATCGTATCTAGTATCTGAAGGATATAACAGAATCAAGATGAACTCACTTAATGTAATACTAAGACATCATCTACTACTATATAAGATATAGTGATAGGTTGTCGTATCATCATTGCCGAGGGATGAGGCTCGGAAGACAGTCAACTTTATCTACGGCTACATAGTTTCTGCCTCGCCAGTCGAATAGCTGCAGGGACTATGTCCTGATCACCATGTCGTACCGTAGATTAATACAAATGGAGCTGGAAATATCCGTCGCTAACCGGTAACTAGTCCGTCGCTAACTGAGATTATCACATACACTATGTATATCACAGCTAGATGTATAGATATATACATCTATACAGAAGCACACAACTGATAGAACCCAATGTCCTTGAGACAGTGAACATATATATACACCATGAATCCAAACCCCATATTCATATTTACTAATCCAAACACCACCAAACTAATGGAACACCCAATATGGAAACATTATTTAGCCAATATATAAACTCAGATGAATTTGAGAAGCAAAGCCACCCGCCGCCCCCGACCAAAGCCCGCTGCCCCAAGCCGCCGCTCAGTCCAGTAGTTCGGTTGCATATATATATGAAGAGTGCTTATGGCTGTGCGTCGGTCACAAATAGCCCCGACGCCCCCGCCCCAAGCCAGCCGCCCAGCCCCGACGCCGCCGCCCCAAGCCCATCGCCAGCCCCGACCCAAGCCAGCCGCCCAGCCACCGACGCCCCAAGCCCACCGCCCAGCCCCCGACCCAAGCCAGCCGTCCAGCCCCCCAGCCCCGACGCCCCAAGCCCACCGCCCAGCTCCCAACACCAAGCCCGCCTCCCAGCCCCGACGCCCCGCCCCAAGCCCACCGCCCAGACCCGCCCCAAGCCAGCTGCCCAGCCCCCGACGCTCCAACCCCAAGCCCGCCTCCCAGACCCCGATGCCGCCGCCTAAGCCCACCGTCCAGCCCCCGACCCAAGCCAGCCGCCCAGCCACCGATGCCCCAGTCCCAAGCCCGCCTCCCAGACCCCGACGCCCCCGCCCCAAGCCCACCGCCCAGCCCCGATTCCCCCGTCCCAAGCCAGCCGCCCAGTCCCCGACGCCGCCGCCCAAGCCCACCGCCCAGCCCCCGACCCAAGCCAGCCGCCCAGCCCCCGACGCCACAACCCCAAGCCCGCCTTCCAGACCCCGAGAGGAGAAAGAGAGAGAGATCGAGAGAGAGGAGAGGGGGGGTTACCTTCGGGAGAGAGAGAGGAGAGGACGCTGACGCCGACGACGACACCGACGCCGATCACCGAAGCCGACACGGCAAGAGAGAAAGAAAGAGAGAGGAGAGAGAGTGAATTTGGGGGGAATGCGAAAAGTTCCCTCCCGTCGTTTCATTTAAAGTCTGGTATGTATATATAGCGACTGAATAGCGACGAAAGAAAACCCGTCGCCACGTAGTCGCCATGTTTGATACGTGCCGACTGAATATCCGTCGCTACGTAGTCGAAGATATGTCCCGCCAATTCTCTACACAATTCCTGCCAAATAATCGACTACGTAGCGACGATTGGGGATCCGTCGCTATAATTTCGATAGTCTAGCGACGGACGTACGACCTTTCCTCCCCCTAAAATTAAAATAAAAAATGGCAAAGGCGTGTAGTCGGTACTCAGTCGCTGAGCGGCCATGAAGCCGTCGCTAACACCGACGAAAAATTACCGTCGCTAAATATCCGTCGCTAATTGAGTGTATTTTGGTAGTGGTAGTATATGGTTGACACCTGCGAGTCCACATTAGGGGCGAAAGTGATGCTAGCATGTGAGTCCACACTAGGGACGATGGTTAGTAGTTGTTCAAACCTGCGAGTCCACACTAGGGGCGAGGGTTTGAGTATTCTATTGAGTGTCCATTGATCTTGTGACATCGTGTTCTCTTGTTCTCTCCTAGTAGTTTGCTTAGGCGTAGAGGTTCTTCTAGTCGTGTATAGTCGTATTTCGTATTGATTCGTTTTTCTATTTATTTTTTGTATTTTTTTATTGCATGATAAACTGCTAGATAGGCATGTTTTATGTATCTTGCTATGTCCCCTGAGGACCTGATGATCTTCTCAGGTTTAGAGTTTGCATGGAGCTAGCTAGTAGTTCTGGATGGCGGAGGATTTGCGGTTCTTGCGGGATTCAGGTATCGTTATCGTGTTTATTATTCGCTCGTGCTTTCATTCCATTTCATGAGTTATCATGTTTCTTGATTCAGTTTTAGACTCTTGTTATTTCCTTTAGAGTCTTATCGGGAAATTATGCTAGTGGGCTGCAGACCACGACCCATAGTGTTCATTCATGTTTATTATTCTTATTGTGGATTTGAGATATAGATTTGTTTGCCATGATTTGGCAGCTTACCCTAGCCGTGACAGCGTTTACATATTCGAGTCGGGCTGGAGTCCGCTTGATGCGTAGCTGGCTTACTTAGGAGCTCGTGTCCGAAAAGCGAGTGCGGGTCGTGACAAGTTTTTTAGCTGGTTATTTTCTGTTAAAAATCAATTTGGAAATCAAGAAAATAAACTTGGCAAAAACTGTTTTAAAAACTAGAAATTCTTCCGATCCAACGTGCGTCCCGCCAATCCGGGCGACGTGGTCGCAAACCAAAAGCATCGAATGGTGCGTAATGGCTTCGTGGACGTGTGGGCTTTGACGGAATTCAAATTGGTTGCGTGTGCGTGACGAATTTGATGTGTATCCGTCGAAATTCACCGTATCGGCCTCTGTGCAAATTCTCCAATTACTTTGTACACGTTCGTCAGATCGAGACGAAACTTACGCCGACAGGACCGTATCATTTTTGGTCATGTATGCCAAGTTTGTTCCAATTCTGAGATAGTTGATCGGATCACCGTTTTGTGGGCTCCATGGTTCGATTCAACGGGTAACTTTGTGCACGGCTTGCCGGAATCCTACTTTGGGCATATGGTTGGGTTTGTATCATCAAAACGAATCCGTAGATATGTAGTTTGACAACTTTAGAGACCGTTGACTCTGGCACGCTTTTTGGTGCAAAGCGGGTCCAACGGCGGATACCATTTTGAGCCAAAATTATCGTTTTGCCCCTGTGTCCAGAATTGGACTTAAGGACAGGAAATTTTAGCTAATTTGACTATTCTGAGAATGTTAGTAATGTTTATTTTAGCATCCGGAGACCTTTTGCATGTGTTGACTTTATTGATTCATCTTAGTGGTTGTACTATCGGTTTCACCTGCAAAGGACCTCAGGCAAGTGCACTTTCTGATTTCTTTCGATTCATATTAGTCTTTTCATTTCATGTTTATACATATGTCTTGCTGCTTGCTGACACGATCGTCACACGGAGTAGTCGGGAGGGGAAATATCTGAGTAGACATGTGGACTACCCAGAAATATCCCAATATGTCTAATCTTGACTGATAGCAGCTGCACACGACACGTGCAGGGTGCCGTATTTACCTCCTAACCGTTCACATGTCAAAAAAGATATTTTAAACCACATATATAGTTATCTTTTATTGTTTTTTTTGTCTTCTTCACAACTTGTCATGTCATCAGTACTTTCTAGTTTTTACCTCATATGTTATTTCCATGTCTTGTTAATTCTATTGTGTTTTTGCATTGCCGTCGGTTTGTGTACTTGTTCTATTCCTGACTGGAAATCAACATTTTTTAGATTAGCTGTGGATTCACTTAGCTTTGGAATATACGGGGGTACTTGCAGACAGAAACCTAGAAATAGATAGCAGTTGTATCATTTCATTAATTGTGAGAACTTTGTATTTTCTTTAAATATAAATCTTGTAACTGTTGTAATAAATTTTGGAAATATGAATGAGCAATAAATATTATTTGTGATTTTGAGCATCTTGGCCGTGACAGTGTTCTACCGCCGACTCTGCGGCGTAGGCTAGCTTGGACAGTCTCATATCACTACAACAAAAAGACCTATTAATGACGCTCGACAATGAGTTTTAATGACGGCTGATACATAAGCGTTATCAAGTTGAAAAATACCTTTTTTCTATGACGGTTTGGACTAATTCTGGCTTTTTATAACGTTTATAAAACAAAACGTCATTAATACTTTAGAGCGGTGGCAAACTTATAATTTTTTTTACTGTATAAAAGCTAAGTGGGAGAGAGAAAAGTCATTTCTCATCCATTTTCTGCAGCAGCATCTCTCGAAACCTCTTCTCCCCCAATTTCCTCAAGAGTTAGGTTAGGGTTTCTGATCGATGGATCTTAGCCGAGCTGCGATCTCGACCATATCGGAGGGGTCGTCGGAGGACCTGAAGCCGGTGCTGCAGGTGATGGAGGTCCGGCTGGTGAACACCGCGCAGACCAAGATGGAGAGGTTCCGCATGGTTCTCTCCGACGGCGTCCACCAACAGCAGCGTCCACCAACAGCAGGCGACCAAGACGGAGAGGTTCGCATGGTTCTCCTCCATATCCGGTTAGGGTTTCCTACCCCCTCCATTTGTTCCCAGATCATCCCCCAGTTCTGGATTAGGGTTTCCTCAATTATACTAAACTGGTGGTTAATTAGAATTGTGTACTGATATAGGTGCATGGGGTAGAACGGCACCAGGGCCCGGCTCAGCGCGTCCTTCAGCACGGCCGCGTCGAAGAATCCCGCGCCGGGCGCGGAGGGACAGCGGTAGAAGTACACGCTCGGGGTGTGGAACCTGGGTACCACGAGGTCCAGGTTGGAGTTACCATAACTTGCAAAATTTGAGACCTGTTGTTTTGTATGAATTGGTTACTTATGATGATTTTATAATTCCTTTTGCAGGAACTCACTAGCACTTTATCCACTCTTTTTCTAGTGGCTTTCATTAATAACAACAATGATAAGTCAAACTTTTCAATGGGATTGAAGGTACTTGTTTAATATCAAATACTTATAGTATTGTTTATGATTTCCGTTGTCCTTTAGTTGGCCTCACTGACGTAAATACCTTAGAATCTTATGGATTGTCGATGCATCGTGTATTAGACTCTTAATATGATCATGATGACTTTCTACACTTTTATGGACATGCCAAAGAGATCAAATGCTGAGAATTGTTTCGTTTCTTATATCGACCTAGCCCACACATATTTGTGTACATGTGGAATTCTGTAGAACTATTCTCTCTAATTTGTACACCCATGTGATTTGGGCTTGGTAAAAAATTGCAATCTTCCAAGTTTTGTAAGATGATAATACGATATTGTTGGCTGATATATTGATACATGTATTAGTATTCTCTGATTCAACATGTTACCGAAGGAGCCTCACCAAAATTTCTGGGACTTAATGCGCAAGCGCATCTCTGAATTAACAAATCAACACATGTTGGAAACAAGCAAGGTAATAAGGTATAGCATCTTATAGGTTAATTTTTAGTTTGAAGATATATATATATATATATATATATATATATATATATATATATATATATATATATATATATATATCTCTTCTTGTTGCTACATTTTTCCTACCCCCACCTACCAGAAATATTGATTCCTAAGGCAAATCTTAGCTATTAGCCGTTAGTAGTGGCTGAAAACCAGCGAGAAGTGTTTGATTCTTTACTAATTCTTATTGATTCTTTACTCGATCCAAAGAAACAGGTGACTGATTCTTTACAGTAGGCTAGCTTTGGCTTACTGCCATCTGTTATGGCGTGTTGATAATACTACGGAGACAAATAGCATGCCTATCATGACTGAATCATTGTATGGATATTGATTTTCACGTACAAATGTACCTCTCTCTTCCCTTAGTTTTTTTTGATGAATTGATTGGGAAAGCCATCAAGTGGTATAGGTAAGTTCAGTCTTAATTGGACAGGCCAAAATGATATGATAAGGATAATATGTAACAATATCGGTCAATACTCCAACCATAGTCTTCTTGGTCTTGCATTTGTAGCTTTCGACAGTTTCGTTAGTTCTAAATCCTCCAATTCTGGTCTAAAATGGCTGAAACGGATCGGTTTTGGCTAATACTTGAACCTTATATTTAGTTTCTGAGGTTCCAGATTGAAAAATAGTAATTGAAAAATAGGAGGATTTTATACTGGCTTTCTAGTTCCATGCTACTTTCAGGCCAAACATGTCCTTAGGCTCATTATAAGCTATTATAGGAAGTGGTAGGGTGACTACTCTCATATATATGGGAATAAAGGATGGTGTAGAGTATCTTTTACCATTGTCCATGAAGAGGTCTTAAATTTATCTATTTGGAAGCAAAGTTAAAATTGTGATCGGATCTAATAGAAAATAAGATTTTGCAACTCAGGAAGCATATTAGTCCCTTAAACCTGTCAGTTATATAGGGATTTTCTGTTAAATTGATTTATGGTGGTCTATTTCATCTCTTGACCATTTTGCACTTTGTTCCTTAGGTTGAACAACCGCTGTGCTTGGAATGCATGAGAGTGTTGTCAGATAAGCTTGAGAAAGAGGTGGAGGATGTGAAGGAGGACATCAAAGCTTATGAAGCATGTCTTCGACGTTCTGAACTTGAATCTTATGATGTCCTGGGTGATGCTAATTTTCTTCGTGAGAAGATGAAGGTGCTCATTTTCTGTCATGTCTATCTAACTATATCCTAGAATTGGTCTGGTATTTAATGGCGAGCATGTAAGTGGTCACTTATGTGTATCATGAAACAATCATTGTGATCCAGGTCTTCTCCCATCATAATGGGAGAGCCATAACAGAATTGACAGTTTTATGACTGGTTTTCTCCACGATGTCATCCCTCTATGAAATGACAACTTTGTTAGATGAATAATATTGTTTACTAAATATATGCCTGAATTTCACTGTCAAAATCTTGAGGTCTATCAGAATCCACAAACGGGCTGAAGGACTATGTAGATATCAGAAGATTCAGAACAGAAAGGTTGAAAATGGTGCACTTGTATTCTATGTTTGGTTTTACAAAGTCTTGAATATGCCTCTTTCTACTAAGCTGCTGGTTTTTTTGTTCTGGTCATAGCTGTGCACTAGGTTCCTTCTTGATATACACAGAGTGATATGTCAGGTGCGGCAGACCATCCATTATGACATCTGTTACATAAAAGATCTGATAGAATTTGCTTATATATTAATAGTGTGTATATGAAGAATACATAATCTGGATTACTCATGACCTAGTTTGTTTTACTCCTTTCTCTTGATATTTCATGATTAGATTTGATTTTTAGGCCTGACAATTATATGGACTGATTTGGTTGTCTTCTTTTTCTCAGGATTTCACTGGGTGTTCCGGCTGTCGTTGATCTTTCATGATTATTGGTTATGTGGCCAAGTTTTGATGTGGACAATTTTGGTAGTTGTAAATATATATATATATATATCAATTTTGAGAATGTAATGAAGATGTTGATATGTACTCTATTTTGAGAAATGTAATAAAGATGGTGATATATAATGTTAATTTGATTTTTAGGCCTGACAATTATATGGACTGATTTGGATGTGCTAATTTGAATAGTATAAAGTGTTAAATGTGCTGCATTGAGCCTATACATATTATCTATTCATGACGTTTTAAAATTGTTCTGAATTGTGCACTATATATTAACTATTCATAACGCTTTTATATAAACTATTCATGACGGTTTCTTTATGACGCTTTTAAAAACATTTATAACACCCGTTTTCATAACGGTTGTTTTGAAAAAAAAAAGCGTCATGGTATGTCATTAATGACGCTTTTTAGCCGTCATTAAAAGGGTTTTTTGTTGTAGTGTATCCGAAAAAGCGGATACGGGTCGTGACAAGTTTTTGTGGTGGCCCATGCAGGTTAGTTTTCGCAAATTGTGCGAACTCGTGGCAGTACCATATTAGTCGTACTACTGTGAGCCTGCGACTAATAAATGCTAATTCACAACTAGGAGTAAATCAATTTTAAGAGAATGACTAGGACTAGGAGTCCCTTGTTCAAATTGACTGTTGGGTAGTTAAGGTTGTCAGATAAGCCATGCAATTTAGATAAGGAATTATGGAATTTAGATAACTTGCCAGATCACTATAAATACACTAATACTTTGATATGATGATATGGTCTAATGTGGATATACTATTCACTTTGTAAGTTGGACTTTCCTTAGAATTAAGGCTCCAATCTCGATAAACTGTCTAATTTTCTTTTCTCTGTTAGATATAAATCTTATATCATAAGTTAGAATTGTCTATTTAAAATCCTATTTGCTGTAAGGAATTAGTTTATAATTTCTGATTATGTTATTTGTATGCGAATCTCGAGTTAGATTTGATTCAAAGCTTTCCCTCAGCCATTTGAAATGCATATGAAATAAAGATTAGGATATTCTTAGTTCTCTTGTCTTCAGTTATCTTCTCTCCGATTAACCTTTTATTTTAAGGATTGAGATTTGTAGGTAGATATTTACGTTTTCTATCATAGTCAATTAGTTTGAACCTCTAGCAGCTCCTTGAAGTTCTTAGGAATATAGTTAGAGTAATTTAACGACTGCGATGGCTAGACAGCAGCGTACTGTCGCCAATTACTTGAGAATGGAGAGCGTGGGTCCACTACAGCCAGCAACGCACTGGCGAGGCATGACTCATAGAGTTGAAATTATTTTAAGGAATCGTAGGTTTTGGATCATTGCTAAAACTTTATCTTCATTGACCTCTTTAGGCCCTTGTGTCAATATAAGGTAGAGTATCGGATAGCATATCACATCTGAATCATGGAACCATGGGTTTACCATGGCCAGAGTATACGGACGAGGCATAATTCTCGGTGAAATGACTTCAGGCGTGATTACCAGTTTAGGATACTATAGAAGATAGTAGGATGCCTATATAAGCAATGACATCAGGTAAGGTTTTAATTCTCACAAAACTCAAACTACTTGTGTCTCCTTTCCAAAAATCTCGCCTACTTGTATTTTGACTATCTTGACCAATGCTGCTATTATAACCTAGTTTTACAAGTTTACTCTTTTATCGAGCTTGATTCGAGACATATGTTTATTGGGGACGCCCGCAAACATATTGTCTAATTAGAATCATTGTATTATGGTCCGATCAACCATGATGTATTTGGTTCGCTCTTCATCTAATTATCCTACGTGGATTGAGATGTAGATGTCTCTAGGATCTCATCCGCGACTGCTTTGACAATTTCTCTTTAATTATACATTCGTCTTTGAATCACGTAATTGTATTCAGTAACATCTCTCTTGAACTCTTTATTATTTTGTCTTTCACTGATTGGAAAGATGAAAGCTCGTAATTGATAGATTGATACAGAGTATTCCCCATGGCTATGATAGTTGTATATGCAAGTGTAGCTACCATCGGCCAGCCCTGTGACTGGAATCTTGCCTTGAGTTACTCGTCCTCCTTTCGACACTAACCTACTATCTTGATCTTCTAGTCATTGGAGTCCGAGAATGATTAGGATCTTTCCTTGATCAAATCACCAATCTAGGAGACTAACTATTCGCAAGGAACCATTCATTATGAGTCTCTAAATATTTTCTTGAATATTGTCTTAACTAGCAATCCTTATGCCTTAACCCAACCTTTACTCGACCAAGCCCAAAGTTTAGACATGAGATGAATAGACAACGGTAAGGACAATCATTTACCATGACTACGGTAGACACCCATCCCGAGATTAGTGTCCAACAAATATTACCCTAGTTATGTAAGTTTTAAGACCTAACTAGTATTGGAACACCACAGTCACTAGCTTAGCCAATACCATAGCTTAAATGCCCTATCATATTATGATCTACCAGTTTATCAACAGCAATACATGATCACTACAGCCCATACCACTAGAACCCTTATGACAATAGTTTGGCAGGCTTAACACAAATAGAAATTCACGACTCAGTTGTTAGGAATCTTTTGTCTTAGAGTTGGTAACCCTGTCGATAACTCTTGTATAGTATAGACTCGTAGGTCATTCTATTTTATCGACCATGTATCATTATACACACTCATTTTCCATTATTGAGGAACGGTCCTTGACTTGACTTATATCTCCGTATTCCGTTATGTCGTGCCTTATTCTTTATTAACAAGAGTCGAAGTACAGTATACGAACTTTGAAATCCTTCTAACCTCATTATTCCTAAAACCATATCCTAGCTTCTAAGGTGGGTAGACTGTAAGCCTTCTAAAATTTTGAGATATACGAGGATTACCGATTGATTAGGATAATTTTCATTAGGATGAAAATTAGTGCCCTATGGACTCCCACTTTCTATTTACATTATTTTGTGTCCCCGGCCGTGTCATTAATATTAGGAGCACGAGACCAGTTGTTACCTTCCAACATATTTCACATGCAAGATCTAGACGAGTCCACCTTCATCTAGGTATATCATGTCCCACTCAAACTCGTTCCCTTGTACTCTATTTTTGTGGTACGACTTTTTAGGTCAAAAGAATTAGCTACAACCTTACCATAATACCGGTATACTTCCCGACTTCCATTAAAGCGTCAACTTCGACTCAATTCTTTTGACCCAATATATGGTTGTGATCTACTCGAAGCCTACTACGCACATGCCACTAGTATGCCACCCAATTGAGGCTTCATGTGCTACTTAAACACAAAAGTCACTAAAGGCACATTTTTGAGCTTTAGGGACCTAGCTAACCAACCTGACTGGCAACTAGCTCAACCACTTGGGTTGAAACCTATTCTAGGTTACCCTAATCTAGTAGTAGTAGTTTTGTCATGGGGATCTTATTTCGTCAATATAGATTGAAATCCAAGGTTCATCCAACCAACGATTGATGACCAATTAGGTAACCCATTGAGACCCAGTAAGACCCATCCATGCATACCACCATATTTGGGCTATAAAATCGGACTATTTGAAACAGGTCCCTATACCTATTATGTAGTCTCCACCTCTTAGGAGGTGATGTCATTCGAACCCTTATTCTATCTACCTAGATGTCACGATACGATCTTGTATTGCATTTATATCCCTTGCTCGTGTGTTTAAATAACCACGAAAAAGATCACATTCTTGATTTCTCAAATTCCGTTCCATATGGAACCTTGTTTGGATTAATTTTGAGATCAGAATTTATGTATTGCATGGGTTGCAAGCCCCTTTAAGAAACGAAGGGTCCTTCGATTTAGCAACTGACTGGACTATAGTAGCCCATCTAGCAAATAAGTCAATGGTTCGTAAACTACCGTTCTATCTGCATCATTGAATACCCTCTACCGCTCTTGAAATTTCATATTTGCTCTCAATTATTCTTTCTTATCTTCCTGTCATACTTATTTCAGAGCGACGATGGTCATGCTTATTAGAATTTATCAATATTTCTTAGCTACTTGTGTAAATTTGTTGTTCGTTAAATTTTTGGGTTGCTTGATACATAGGAAAGGATTATATATGCCATGTGGAGTAGATATCTAACGGTAGGATTGTTGGCAACTAGTTAAAGGATTATAAGATTTCAGTTTTGAGGAGTAGTGTGACCAAAGGTGGGTAGAAGTCCTAGGAGTTATGTAGTTACAAAATGGCTAGGAGGAGGATATAAGCTATTTTGGAGGAATTAAAATATAAGGAATTAAGGTAATAGTAGACATCCCTTTTTGAATTGTAAGAAATAGTTATGAATTAGAATTTCAAAGACAAAATTATTTTTAAGGTGGATAGATTTGTAGCTCCCCTTCCCAAAAATTTTAAAATATTTATATTATTTATTTTATTTAAATGGTGATTTTTAGATTTTTATAAATAATTAATTAGTTATTATTACGGTAGATGATTTCAATCATGGTTAGAAATTGGAGTACAAGGTGACTAGGAATCATGACACGGATAGTGCAGTGACGTACTTTGACTAGTGTATTAGCCCTGGTAGGGAAGATCTGTCCATAAATGTGTCCTAACTAGGAAAACTAGGCCAAGTTATGACATGACCATCAACCCCCCATTTTATATGACGGTAAAAGCTCTCGACTATATCCCTTGATGATTCGTCTAGATTCTCCAAAGAGGACAACGTCGAAGGAATATCAGCCAAGGAAGCTGAAGGCGTATGAGAAGAAGGCATAACAGAGCTTGACGACCCATCAGAAAGGAAACAAACTCCGAGGGACGAGACTTCCGTACAGCAGCAATCTCCCCCTTTGTAGCCCGAAGGAGCTGAAGACTAGGCAGAGCGAAGAGTTCAATCTCCGAGAAAGAGGCAGCTTCAACCGACCCTGCATCCGTCGATGCTGGTATATGAACCACCACCCTACCACCGGCACTTCTGGTATAAGCGGCTCTGAACTCGACTCAACGGGGGTCTTTCAATTTGAAGGATAGGAGGTTCACTTCTTCTTTTTGCTAAGAGATCCGCCCCGACGTCTTCCACTATCTCCTCCTCTGCGGCTATGTCCACCAATGTCAATGAAGGAGCAGTGCTTATAGATCTAGAACAACCGACAATCAGCTTGACTCGAAGGATATGGAGAAAGAGCGAATGAACCTCCTTGTTGGTAAGAATATGACATAGCTTACCAAGGGAGGGCGGTGGAGACCGCGGCTCATACTGAACAATCATAATTCCTCACATTGCCTCCATATCCTCCTCAACAGTAGTATCTGAACCACCTGCATTTGCCGCTCCATCCCTGTTGACCCGAAAGGAGATGTAGCTGGGTCGGTAGCGACCAACTAAGACCCCGCAGCCTCAAGATCTGGTTCTGTAAGGCTTGCACCTTCTTCAACCAGGGTGCCTGTAGCTGGAGGAATCTTGAAAGCATTATTGGCCTCCGGAGGGTTTATGTCTTCCAAAGCTTGCACAAAGGAAAAAGAGGGAAATAATAAGATAAAGTCCTAAAAGTAACATGGTGGTCGGTCGAAATAAAATTTACCTCTGGGAGGGTTTCGGCGTCACTGCCCTCTTCCTCGATGTCAGACCCTCGATTCCTAAATGTAACCCATTTCTGGGAACGAGGCCTTTCAGCAACGGAGGGTCCACGCTTACTTCGCTTACGCGGAGGACTTGGCACAGGAAAAGGCAAGTGTGTCACCGAAGTACTTGCAGGGGGTGACAAATCGTTGTACTCATCCTCCTCTTCTGTATCAGTGGAATCGGAGTCAGATACTTCAACGGCCTTTGCCTTCCCTGCCCTGTTCCTCTTTTTGGGCTCCTCGTATTTTTCTGCCAACTTAGTACCGGTTATGGAACTGGTACTTACATCAAAGTTGTGGGGAGGCCCATTCACGGAGACATGGTGGACGGCCGCCATGTACGAGATACGTACTAAGCCCCCAGTATCAGGTAGAGAAAAGCTAGTTTGGGTACGGACGGCACTATAGTAATGCCAGGCCCGGATGCCATCCAGGACGCCGCCCTCATAACCCAAGCAGGGACTCGGGTTATCCAAAACAACTGGCAGTACCCAAATTGCTACGAGTATCGGTTGGGTAAGTAAGGTTCCAAAAAGACGACATTACGGTTACGGTATACCAGATGTGCAGGGTGGATATTCTGTAACCAGCGGAACATCTTCTCGGATAGGATTTGGGGTGTGACACCGCCATAAAGGTAAAGATGCCTCATCTCCTTATCGGTGAAATACGGGACCGACACAAAAAAGGAGTAGCTGTCCACCCGCACAAGCGCAACACAACAGTCGAGCATGGTTGAATAGGTCCAAGGCATATCATGGTACTGATAGATGAATGCATCGTTGGCCGTTGGGTTCCCCTCAGGGCCAGGTCGCATCAGAGAGGGGCAGTACATTAGCAGCCACCCATCATATAGTGGTAGGGCAGTTCGATTCGGTTGAAATCCTTTGTAACGTCACGAGCTATGGTTCTGTCCATAAATATACGAAGGCCCCAATGGATGCTGTACACCATGGCTGGGAGTAGAGCTAGCCTGCCTCCGAAGACCAACTTGAGAGCAGGGAGGATCAGGTTGTCGCTGATTCTCTCAATAGAACCAGAACCCCCCGAGACCACGCCAATCCTCAGCCATATCATCAGAAAACCAGCCAAGATGGGCTTATCGGACAAGAGTTAGGTATCTTGATAGAAGTAGATAAATGTGTCGGATTGGCTTCCGAATCTGTCACCAGAAACTTTGGTCCTCTTGGCGCTTTGCACCTGAGCATCCACCCATGCTTGAGTCTGAGGGCTCCGAGGGACAACCCGGCCTGAGGCCCCAAGGTCAAACAGGTAACTGATCCAAGCCTTGGTGTGAGGAAGGGTCCCCTCAGAGCTTTCTTTTTTTCTTCGATATTTGCTGACAAGTGCTTTGATGACATAACACTTCTCGATAAACGGCAAGAAACCGGGGAACCGCTGCTCTAATTCCTCAAACTCCTCATTCATGGGAGTATACTCCTCATAAGCTTCGTCTCCCCAGGACAACTTGGAGATGCCATGTATCTCGTGGAGAGAAAGCCCTATCTCCCAGTTGGTGTAAAAAAGGTCACCGTATGATGGTTGTACATCTCGATGAGCGCTATGAATATCCTTGTGTTCATAGGAAGACCATATAGTAGGTGTCCCTTAGGGCGTAGTAGAGGCCGAGCTTCTGCAAAGTATCCTCATACATTGACAGAATCCAGAGTGTCAAGTTAACCCACGGAGGGGAACGATACATCCAATTCTGCAGTGACAGTCTACCGTAGGATATGATCCTTTACGAGCAATCTGGTTCAGGAAGGTGTCGGCTTCAGAGAACTGGTTATTTGGCCTCAGTTCATTTATAAAACTACTAGGGGCTAGTCCGACGACAGAACAACTGACTGACACCCTAGTCGCAATCGTCGATCGCACTCATCTATTATAATGGATATTGCCTACAAAGACTCCCTGTCGGTCCTGAGTTATGGGATCCGTCATTCGCCTCTCGATAGGCACCATGTTAAAACTTGACAGAGAGAAATAGCGTTCCATCTAAGGAAGGTGAATCACTATCCCGTGGGAAATAAAATCCTAGCTCCCAGATAGCTCCAGTATGCGGGGGTTTGAGACAGCTATAGCATCTCCGAATAAGAACGCGGGCTTCAGATGAGTGTCCCCCAGTTTCCCAAAATTTATCATGTTGAGTAAGTAAAAGAAGGATTGGCTTCTGATCTCCCTCAGTCTGTCTTCAGGTTGACTTCGGGTAATCTGAGATGACATATGTTCGACTATCTAGTCAAATCTCACACCTAACGCAGATTGGGCATATCCTATGAAGAGTTCCCCTGATGGAGCTGGGCAAGGTCACGACAAAGGATAAAGAAGAAGAAAAATTTAGTTAGAAGAAAACAAAGTTCATTCTTCAGCTATGCGGCCTAGCCAAACAGAACCTATGCGGCCTAGTTATGAAGGATGCGCATGCGGCTCAGTCGTACAGTTTTGTTAGGCAGTACTGTAACACCCAATTTTCAGAAATAAGGGTAATATTGAACTTTTGTAATTATAATCATTTAATATAGATATTTAAATCATATTGTGATTTTTGGTGATTTTCAATCAATTTAAAACTATTTAAAATATTGAATTGTGATTTGGATGGTTAACTAGTTAAACCCTATTTTGCTAAGCCTAGAGACTAACCATGACCAAGGAAGCCTAGTCATGTGATTAGGATGACTAATTACAACTTTTAGCCTAAGGGTATTTTGGTCATTTTGACTTATTAATGAAAATGAATTTATATTAATTAAATATTGTGCTAATCCTTTAGTTAAGCCGTAACCTAGAAGTTTAACCTAATCTAGATTAGTTTTGAGGTTAGAATCATGGTTAGAACATTCCTACTAAGTGCCAAGGTTAGTAATATCTAGATATTTCTAAGTAGTATATTTACCCCTTAGGATATTTGTGAAAAAGAAAGCTTTAGGACTAATTGAACCAATAGGAAGACTTGAAATTGGGTGGACAAGCCCTAGCCACTCATCTACATCTAAAACCTAAACCTAATTCATCTAATGGCAACCACTATAGGGCAAAGTGCAAGAAGGAGTGTCCTTTTGGAAGATCTTTGTGTCAGAGCCGTGTCCTTGGGAGTATCATTGGGATTCCACTCCCAATAGGTAAAACTAATCTTCTAAATTGATTTCTATGCATATTAGTTAATTTGAATCCATAGGATCCACCTCCATGCATGTACCCTATTTAGATTCAAATTTGAGGCCATTTGGAGCTCTCTTAAGGATTTTAGATATGTGTCTTGTGTCCTACTTGATAGATCCCAAATTAGGACACCCTATGTGTATGTATGTATGATAATAGTTTAAATAGATATTTAAATTCAGTTTTGGAATGGTTAGAGAGTGGATTGATCTTAGTTAGGATGGTTAGAATGAGTTTTATTTGGATACATATGTTGGTATCCAAGTATCTTGGCCTACATGTGTTTCTTTTGTCCAAAACAACTCAAATTCGTCATAATATTCATCCACGTTTTTATTAACCAAAGAAACTTAGAAATGTCATAACTTTTAGCTTAGAACTCTGATTTATCTTCCATTTTTTAAAAGAACTGTATCGAAGTTAGCATTTCAAATATATTTTTAATAAGCCAAAATCGTTCTAAAACTTTCTGTAAAACTATTTGAGTGTCAGCTGTCCGAAAGACAAACGCGTTTCGGTGTTTTCGCAATTCCGGGAGCTTCTGGACACGAAAAAGTAATCCGTTTGAAGTTTTAAAAAGCTAACATGAAGGTCTACGTATACTTTAATCCTAGAATTTATTAAAGGCCCAACTGGTACAGTCTTAGTTTTAAGTAGAAGAGTGACTATACGACATAAGCATTTTGTGTAACCTATAAGCCTATGTAGTATGGATATTAAATGAATGTAGAGTATGTAATGCATGATATGTCAGATAAATAAAATAATATATATATGATCTGTATCCTCTTTACATTAATAATATATATATATATAGTTGAATACAAGCATGTAGGAATACAATCAATGTAATGTATGTAAGCAATGCATAAATGCATGAATGAAAGATTGATATACAATGTATGCATGAAAGTTATAATGAGTGCTAGATACGAATGCAAGGTATACATATAATGACAGATATGAATGTATAATGTATACATAATGTAATGCAATATATAATGATAGCATGTATGGTAATGTAGAATATATGATGCAAGCATGTATATGTCCTCTGTTTTCCCTTTTTCTTATATTTTTTTCCTTCCCTTCCCTTTCTATTTCAGTTTTCTCCTCTTTTTTCCTCTTCTATTTTTACATATTGTATATAATATATAATGTATAGATGCATGTAAGTATGTAATATGCATGAATGACATGTATGTAATGAAAATAAGTATATACATGCAACTTAATGATATGTGAATGGATATAATGCATGAACTAAAGTCTGCATGTATATGGAATATGAATGAATGATATAATATATATATATATATATATATATATATATATATATATATATAAAATATATTAATATATCTATATATATGTGTGTGTGTGTGTGTGTGTGTGTGTGTGTGTGTGGTGTGTGTGGTGTGTGTGTTAAGGTAATATATGTATTCACATATTTTGAGTTTGTATGCATATATTATATGTATGCATGTATGCAGGAATGAATGTAATATAATATAGAGTATGTATATAGAATATAATTTATGCAAGTATATAATATATTTTTAAATATGTATGTATGCATCTATGTATTATGTATATATGCATGAATGAATGTAAGTATGCATATATGATATGTAAGTAGGCATGTATACAATGTATGTATGTATACATGAAATGTATATATGCATGTATGCAATATAAGTATGTATGTATGCATTTCTATAAACTGAGTTAACCTATAACCTTTTACACACATGCATTCATACACCCTTTGACACCATGTATCCCATGTCACATACACCTACCTATCACTAAATCTTAGAACATTAACACATATCCTTTCACACACATGTCACACACACACACTTACTCTTTTACCTCTCTTCTCTCTATGTATATATATGTATGTGCCTATATATATAGCTTTCCTATATATATATATATATTATATATATATATATATATATCTATGTTATGAATAAGTGAATGTGAATAATATATACTTTACATGACTAAGTTTGTGTGCCTTGTTAGCTTATGGTTTAGTTTTTTGCTTGGTTTAGCAAGTAACTTAGGCTATGAGTTAGTAGCTATCTTGGATACTTGATTTGCATATACTTAGTTTGTTTAGACCTAGAATTGACTAACCTAGACTAGTTGACCATTGTTGACCCAACCTAGCTAGTTTGACCACAGTTGACTAGAGTTGACCTAGTTTGACTTTATAGTTGACCAGAGTTGTAACACCCAGTTTTCCAGAAGAGGGTAATTTTAAAATTTTGTAATTTTAGTCTTTTAATAATTATATTTAAATCATGATATGATTTATGATGATTTTTAATCATTTAAAACTATTTTAAATCATGACTTATGATTTTGGTGTTTTGATAGTGTAACCTTGGAGGCTGGTTGACCTAGAGCCTAGCCTTGTGATTAGGGTATTCTATTTATCATTTCTAGTTTGAGGGTATTTTTGACATTTTTGGAGTAATTTAAATTTATTAGAATTTATTTGAATTTATGGGAATTTTTAGGAATTATTTTGGAATTGTTTGGATGAAGGTTGACTAGGTTGACTTTGACTAGTTTTGACCCTTGTAGACCAACCTAGAAGCTAACCCTAGTTAGTATGGACTTGGTTAGGTTATATGACTCTAGTCTAACCTAAGCTAACCCTTGGTTTGGTCAATAGACTCTAGTTAGCAATAGGAATTAGAAAGTCATAAGTCATGACTTATGATTTAGAATCATTGATAAATCAATTTAAGTCATAGCCTTGTAGATTGGCCCAAAGCCCAAGAATACAAAACCCTAGCCCTAGACTCACTTGGTTGGCCACCAAATCCACCTAGGGAACCCAACTCTATAAATACTCTCTTAGTTTAGGGTTGCCTCTTTTTAGAAAAGCTCAAGTTTAGAAAGAGGTTTGTTCCTATTTCATTTAATCCATAGAAATTCCATTCCATGTCCTTTTTCATTCAAATCTCTTCCATTAGGTTTTAATATACCTATACTTGCTGTTATTGGAGTTTTATTTCAGTTTGGTATTGATTTGTTGGATTGGGATATCAAGGAGAGGAGCTCAACAAAGGGGGATTTTCCTAGAAGTTCATCTATAGGTAACTTCTTCATTCCTCAATGAAATTTTAATTTCTTTATACATTTAGGAAGCCCTAGGAGTCCCCTAAGTAGCTGCATTGGTTTCGTGTCGAGTTTCATAGGTTTTGTGTCCGTTTTGGACACGTATCGGAACCCACAGTAGGTGTTTGTTGAAATGTTCCAAAGGACATTTCAACCTAATTTCTAAAAAGCTTTTGAATAGGAATCCAGGTTTTATTATTGCTTATTGATTTCTGTTTCTCTGAGGTAGTGATTGTATCGTGTCGTGTCGTTTTGGACACGCGAACCTACAGTTTCTGACCGCACAGTTCTCCCTTGCTACTCGGGGACTGCAGCGGACACGACACGCGATGATATGATACGAGACTCGACACGCACCATGGGACAGTGACTAACATGCCACGTGTCAAGTCTCACGTATCCACGTGGCTGTTTGCCATTAAAATTCTTTGATTGTAAATTTCAATACAAACAGAACAGTGTTACAATATAGGACTTAGACGTAGTCCTAGGAGTACACTTTTGTTTAATCTAGGTTCCTTGTGCCAATGGAGTGAGTGGTAATGCGTTGACTCCGTTGATGATCTGACGATGGTTATCAGTTCTCTGAAGGTCTGGATTGCTCTGGGTGCTGGAGCTTGCTGAGAGGAGAAAGATGTTGAGTGTCTGTATCTGCCTCTCCGGTGGTGCGAAGTCTCTGTGTGTTTGTTGTGGAGGTTGATATGTGTGCACGTAGGTCGGTCCGTCCGAAAGAAGGAAATAATCTTTCTATTTATAGTTTTGCAGGCTGGCTGCTCATGCGCGCATGTGGGATGCGCCTGTACGCGGGGACGCCACGTGTTGATTGCTGATGGAGGCGCATGGACGATGCGCCCTGATCGAGGGGTTGACTTCTTCATACTGCTGTTGTGGACCGGCACGTAGCAGAGAAGAAGATCTTTCTGTTGCTGAGATCTTGGATGTGTTGAGTTAAAGGACACGTGTCATCGACCCATGGCTCGGAGATCTCGGATTTGGTGGGGAATGATCTGGTAGGATGCGCCTAAGATTGGGCACATGAGGAGACTTTGGCTCGTAACCTTTTAGGAGTCACAAACCATTATGGGCGCATGGCTTTTGAGGCACATGCAGAGCTTCAGTAGTGACTTTACTCCTGACTTTTAGGATCAGGGAGAAGTCTGGGGCGCATGGCTTTTGAGGCGCATGCATAGTTGTAACAGTGACTTTCCTTCTGTCTTTAGGGATCGGTAAAAAGTTTGAGACGCATAGCTTTTGAGGCGTATACAGATTTGGGCGCATGGCCGTGGAGGCGCATGCGAGATGGTTTGGTGGCCACGTGGCAGTAGCCGTCGGAGGGAAGTAATGATGATGCTGACGTTGGCAATGATTTGTCTTCTAAAAAAGCTGCCGACTGTTCAGACTTTGGAAGGCGTGCTGCCAACTCTGTCAGTTCAGCATTTAATGTTTGTGACATTCGATGGACAGCTGAGTGGGCGCATCGGTTGGCGTTCCACTAGGCGTATGGGGACGCATGGGGGCGTATCCCCTGTGATGTGCTTGTTACTGAAGGGCGCGTCTGTATGATGCGCTTGATGTTGAAGGGCGTGTCTGTGTGATGCGCGGTCTGGCCGGCACATCCGCTTCGTGAGACGTCTTTGATGGTGCAACTGTTACGTTCTTCGAGTGCTTTAAATAGTCGGTTTGACTTGGCTGAATTCGAAGCGTCCGGTTCATCCATTTAATACAAATTCATTGTACGAAATTCGGAGAGCCATCCACTTGGCGCGTGGGTTTGATTTGCCCGGCCTATAAATAGTGGCATGGAGATAAGGTTTGCTTCTCGTTCTCTCACGTCTTTTCGACATGAACTTGTGTACTCGAATGCATTCTGTTGACGAGATCTTCCGAGAGTGAAGATGCGACGCAGTGTCTTTGTTGATGCACTTAAAGGTGACTGTTACATCCAAAAGTCAGAGTCGAGGGCTTCCGAGGCAGGCGAAAGGTGCCTGTTGCATCCAAAGATAGGGATGCTTGAGCCTCGTCTTCGTTGTGTAGGAAGAGCCATAGATCGGAATTACGGTGCTGCGGCTTTGGTGGCTCTTTCTTCCTTCAAAATGGGTGTAGCCCATTCTGGTTGTTTTGAAAGCTGCTCCTTTGGTCGCGGTTTCGATCACGGTCTTCCTTGGTGTTTGGAGGCTCTTTCGAAGCCTCCCTGGCCACAGGTTGTCTTGTGGTTCTTTTTCCTTCCTAGGCTAGAGGGTTGATTGCCACCCTTGTTCTGCTCAATAAATGCTTCATTAGTCGAAGCATTTAGACGGCGGTGAGCCTGGCTGGAAGAGCGGCACATAACTAGGCTGTTGAAAGGATGCACATAACTAAGCTGCCAAAGGGATGCACATGACTGAGGATGCACATAACTGAGCTGCTGAAAAGGATGCACCTTGCTGAGGGCGCATGGTGGGATGCGCCTAACTGAGAGCGCATGTTGGGATGCGCCTGGCTGAGGGCGCATGTTGGGATGCACCTGGCTGAGGGCGCATATTGATTGCTGGTTGTAGACCTAGGATCTTTTCTTTGTAGAAATTCTCCTTTGTACAGTCTTTCTTAGACATGTAATAGACTTTTATACGTTAAATAAAAAAGTCCTCTTTCAATGTCTATATTTGTTGCTTTCTGCTGTGAAGTACTTTGTCCAAGCTTTGGCGCATGTAGTCTGGCGTATATACTTTCTGGTTATGAAATTCCATGCTTCTACAAGACCCCCTTCAAAGTTTTTAAAACTTTTGGACAAGTTTTGGAATACTCTGAATAAGAAGCATGGTAGTGGAGGTGTATGACCGTCAGGGCGCATAGATACTCCGCGCGTCAGTGATGGGGCGCATGCTCCGCTTAGTTAGTGCAAATGATGATGCCTCGGTAACCTAAAAAAAGATTAATGATGATCTTTTTTTGGTTTTATTTGTGGTTATCTTTTCACAGAAACCCGAGGCGACGGCTGAGATCACACATCATCGGTTCACGCGTGCGACCAAGCCCTATAAATAGGCGAGAGAGGGAGAGAGAGAGTTCTTCTTCTCCTTGCTTTTGCTTTGTTTAGAGTTCTTCTTCAAAAAACCCTAACTTTTCTTCTCTCAAGAAATGGCACCCAAGACTCCTCGCGGTGGTGCTGGCAAGGGAAAGGAGCCGGTGGAGTATGCCGAGGAAGATGCCCCTATCACCATTGTGACTCCGGCCGACGTTCGCCCCGCTGTGACGGGTGGGTGTCGTCTTTTCCACTGCTTTCTTTGTTCAGACGATCCTTGGATCATACGACTGAGTTGGTGTGCCCTAACTTTCTTCTGCCGACGCGAATGGACTTCTGTCCTCGCCGAGGTTTTATCCCGCCGACGTGCATAGGTTTAGGCCTTTATCGTGCACCGAGGTTTAACTGCGGACGCGCATGGGTTTACACCCTGATGATGCGCCGAAGCCTCTTGCTGATGCGCATGGGTTCATACCCTGATGATGCGCCGAAGCCATTTGCTGACGCGCATGGGTTTACCCTGATGATGCCGAAGCTTTTTACTGAGGCGTATGGGTTTAAACCCAGATGATGCGCCAGGTTGCTTTGACACACTTTGTCTTTTTGCCTGACTTTTGATTTTTGTTGTGCCAGTATCGATGATAATTCCTTTGCTGAATAAGGTCCTTCTGGATGCTTCTCTTTATCAAATAGGAGTTGATTTTGATGAGGCGGTTGTCAACCCTGCCAAGGGTGTTATCTTACAGGATCAACCTCCTGAGAGGGTGTTGCAGATCCAGAACCAGTTGCCGACTTTCCTCCAGAGTATGATGGAGAGCGAAAAACTGAAATCTGCTGAATCCGAGGATGTGACCTTCTTGAAACCCGCCTTTTTGTTCGGCGACCGCATGATCTCCACTGAAGCGAAGATACTGAAGGTCAAAAAACTGGTTCTTTTCTGCAAAAGGCATGGTACTATACATGCGACAACTTGACCGTCAGTTGCCGCTGACGGCCTTCTATCGTTTAGCTTCGAAGAGAAGGATGCCATGGGATCTTACTCCTTCTCAGGGGGGAGCCCTAGGGGGTACTCTTTCGATTGATGCTACCTCGAATCAGAGGGATACCCTGGCTGCTTCACGAATCGGTCCCTCGTTCAGTTGCCGAACTTTGCGTCCTGGGAGCCTCTACAGTGAAGTCCCAAATGACACTTTTGCCTTTAGTGCCTCAACCTTCGTAAGTCGGATGCTGATATCGAGGGTCACGTATCCGAAAGGTGGCTTTAGGGTCGAAGGTTGGTGTCATCATATCTCGAGGTGGGACGAGTTGACCATTTGGGTGCTTTCGAAGTTCAAGGCTGAGCTTAAAGATTGGGCTGACAGCCGCTATTCGTGCCACACAGGCTGGCGTGGATCTCAATAGCCTATGTTCCTTGCACTCTTGAAATTGTTCAATACCCAGACTGGCACCTTCTACACTCTAGTGGGAGAGTTGGGGTTGGCTCTCCATGAGATGTACGAAGTGTCCAAGCTTCCCTGGGGCTCAGAACCGTACGAGGAATATTTCCCGTCGAATGAAGAGATCCAGGTTCTGGAAAATAAGGACTCGGAGATGATGGCCATTTTCAAAGAAGTGGCGAGCCATCATTATTTGATGCATCGGAAGGACGAAGGCAAGACCCAGCCTCATGTGACTGCTTGGAGGGATTATGTTTTCAAGTAGGATTTGGCGGACCCCTCGAGGATCCGGTTTACGACTCTGCAAGGGCTAAAACATGCAAAAGTGACTTCTGAGATAAGCTGGCTGGACGAGAGGACTCCTCGTTCCAATGAGAATGGCGAGAACGCGTATAGCTGCTTCTGGCACTACGCGCACCGGATGTCGTCTAAGGCGGTGCTGACAGCATACTTGATGATATAGCTCCGAGATTGTGTTTTGCGGGCGGATCTGGTGCACTGGAGATGGTACACCGGAACCTTATTTTGCCTGCCGTAAAGTTGGCTTTTGGGCGTCCCTTAGCTCTCCTTTCTGCGATGGTGTAACCTGTTGCGGGGTTTGAGGACTTTTGCTGATGACGTGATCCAGGGGAGAGGTAAAAAATAACTTTCCCTGGGCTGAATTGCCATTCCATTATCTTATGGGATGGCTGATTTTGCATCATCCGAATGTGATGAGTCCAGGTCCGGAGGAGGATCATGTTGAAGGAGATGCCTTTATCCGCCGCTTCTACAAGAGGAAGTGGTTACACACTAGTGTCCCCATTTGCAGGAGAGTTTTGTCCTACCTTCAGGGGTGGGAGATTGTCAAGGTCGCCCCATCTTCAAAGATTTCGAGGCTGACCAAGATTTAGTCAACTCTGGTGAAGACACGATTACTCTGCCGAAATAGGGTTTTCGTTGGTTGAAAAGTATTCGACCTTCTCACTTGGTCTATTGGAACCAGAATAGGTGTTATCTGGAGCCATATCTACCCAGCCAATTCGCTCGCCAGTTTGGCTATACTCAACTGATGCTACAGAATCCCAGTAACAGTCTGGGGTTCATCGGTAGTTTGCTGGATGGGGCCCGGGGCTGGCAATATTACAATACCGGGTGTACTGGTGTTCAGTTTACGGTGCCCGTTTGCAACCCTCGGCCACAGATCCTGTATTCAGCCGCTAAGCTATATTGCACAATGAATGCTGAGTCTCCAGGTTATGACAGAGAGACTAGTTTCATCATTGGAACTCAGCTGCAGGCCACGGCGAACATGTTGATGGTGGCTCGGTCGTATCGCCTACCAGAATCGGCGGGATATTGGGCTGCTGCTGCAGCATTAGTGAGAGATCCCCTTGTTGGGAAGAGGCGGGCTGACGCGGAAGCCGGCTCATCTGTACCAAAAAGGTCGAGGAAGACGACGACTCCAAAGGCAACGGGAGTGCCACCTATACCGCCAGTGGAATCTGCTCCTGCTGAGGTAAGGAGTCCTCCGTAACTTTGGCTCATCTTGTCATTTTGGTGACTTGTGCTTTTCTTCTTGTAGGGATCGTCGAGGAAGAAGACCCGTGTTTCAAAACTGGGTGTCAGTAAACCGATAGCAAGCTCTTCTGATGAGCGCATCCCTCCGATGGTAATGTCTCCAATAGAGGAGGGTCCTGGAGATGTTCCTGCAGAGGTTTTACTATCTCCAGATTTTGTTGAAAGAGATGCAGAGGTTGCAGCAACTTCCGGGGTGGTGCCAGATGCCGTGAGGGCCTTGGACGTTGAGGGTCCAACGGACACGGGGCTTCGTGATGATGTGGAGTGGAGTTCGTTGTCTTCGGATGACGTTACTCCAGGGTTGCAAGAGCCTGTTGCGGGGGCAACAGAGATGGTCGGAACAGAGGAGAGGGTTGATTCCCCTCCTTGTTATGATGAGGGAAGGTCGGCTGCATCATTGTCGAGCCCTACCCCAGACTCAGCGGCGGAAGCTGAGGTAGCTACCAATCAGGAGGTAGCGACAGATTCTGTCCCTGTAGAGGGATTTGATGAAGACACTCGTCTGGCGGTCCTGACTTCAGGGACGAGTCAGGCGGTAAGTGTTGATCTCCCCGTTCTGCCAGGGAAAGTATTGGCTGGTGATAGCACGTTGGGTATTGGAGAGGTGGCCACTGACGTAGGTGGTACTTCCGAGTTTGGGAAGGGTAAGGGTGTGATGGAACCCTCTGTTGCTCCTTCCACTTGGGTACGATCTCGACGCCTGTCCCAACTTCATTTGTTCCCTTGGCTCCTCGGGCTAGTAGTCAGGCCCCCGTTGATGAAGAGTCTGCTGATACCGAGGTTCCAGCCTCGCAGGTTGAGGTCGGCGGGTCTTCTTCCGGTCCGCCGACTGGAGTAGCTCCTTCAACCCCGTTATAACGTCGCAGGTGCTGGCAGACGCAGATGAATATATGAAAATCATCGTTGAGGCAGTGTACAAAATTGCAGAGGGGGGTATCGGCAGTGATGGACGCTAAGGGGAGCTTTGCGACGGCAAGAACTCTGGCATTGCCTCATATCAACCTGATCCGTGTTCACCAGGGCCACGATCACCTGGCCGTCATTCTGGAAGCCACGGTGGCTGAGTTGGACCAGCGGCTTTCCGAATTAGAGCGCATCCAGCGAAATGACCTCTCTGTCCTGATAGATGCGGAGAAGGAAAGCTGCTCGCCGAGACTGAGTCTTCCTACCAGGCCACAGTGAGTGTCTGGGAATGCGAAGTGGCCGAGACTGAAGCTGCAGTAGAGCGATTATCTCAGTCTACGTGGGAGACAGTGGAGACGCGAGCTGCGTTGGACGCTAATATCGCAGAGATTGACGTGCAGATGCGCCGCCTTGAGGACCAGCGGGCCCGACTCCTATTGGACGCCGAACGTATTCAGGCTGAACACGTAGCATTCAAGAAGGAGGAAGCAGCTTTCACTCTCCGAGCTTTTACCCTGGCTCAGCAGAGACAGTAGCTTGATGAGAAGCACGAGAATGAAACTTCTGCTGAGGCTGTTGAAGCGATGCGTCAAGAAGCTGAACGTCGAGTCTTGGCGACTGTGAAGACTCGGGCGGCAGATTTGAAACGCCGAATCGCAGAGCTTTTCACCAACCCTGGGGATATTTAGGGCTTGTAGTCTCTGCTTTTTTGTATTTTTGCGACTCTTGCTGGGGATAGTGTAATCCTTTACTCTCCCTTTTTTTAGAAATAAAGAAGTACACCATTTTCTACGATGTGTTCATTTTTGCTTGTCATGAACTTTGATGATTTGTGTGGACCTATTATCTTTTGCGTACCTTGATTTTAGGTACAGATAATAAGTTTAAGGACCCAATATATTTGCTCAGAGGTAATGTGGACGTGGCAAATATGGGGTTCAAATGATAGAATTTTCCTACTCAGAGGTGTTATGGACGTGGTAGGAATGACTCTGGGGGACACGGAACTACTCAGAGGTAATGTGGACGTAGAAGTTCTGCGATCAATGTACGGCAACGCGGGGGTTGTCTGTACGGGATGTTTACTCAGAGGTAATATGGACGTGGTAAACATGAAGGATAGCGTAGTCTTACGGGGTGTAAGATTTCGCCTTATAGGGTATAGGGGACAACTCAGAGGTGATGTGGACGTGGTTGCCCTTCTACTGGAGGATGCAACGGAACAGCTAGATTTCGAAAGCGTATCATTTTATGGAGTGGAAGCACATGTCTGAAAAGATATCAAGAGTAGTACTTTTTTAGGAACTTGCCGTTGATGGGCATCATGAATAAGTCCCCATTGGGTTTGGCGAGGCGGTAAGCACCGTTTGAGTATACCGTCTCGATGATGAAAGGTCCTTCCCATTTGGGCTCGAACTTTCCTGGTGTTTTGTGAGTCAACACCATCAGCCTCCTGACTGCCAGAACCAGGTCGCCAACTTGGAAAGTCCTCTGCTTGACCTTCTTGTTGAAAGCCTGTGATATTGGGCTTGGTAGAGTTCGATGCGTTGTTGAGCTAGAAGACGCTTTTCGTCAAGTGCCTCCAGTTCCCGCAGACGACGTTGATTGTCTTCTTCTGTGAGTTGGTTTATGATTGCTATGCGGAGTGAGGGTATCTGAATCTCAAGAGACAGTACCGCTTCGCTTCCGTAGTCCAAGGAGAATGGTGTTGCCTGTCGGGGTCCGTACCGTTGTGCGGTAGGCCCAAAGGTATTCGTCAAGCTTTTCGTCCTGGTCGCATTTGTTAGATGACACGACCTTTTTGAGTAGCCTGACGATAGTTTTGTTGAATGCCTCGGCCAATCTGTTTGCTGCCGGATTGTAGGCGGTTGATGCCACATTTTGAATGCGATTCTTGTCACAGAATCGGCTGAAAACATGGCTGATGAACTGAGGACCATTATCGTGGATGATCCTTCGGGGTACCCCGAAACGGTAGATGACGTGGTGCTTGATGAAGCTGATCACCCTGGAGCTTTTTACTTCTGCCAGATGAACTACTTCTGCCCATTTGGAGAAATAGTCGGTGATTGCTAGGATGAAGCGGTGTCCTCTCGATGAAGGAGGGGTGATCGGTCCCACAATGTCCATTCCCCAAGCTTCGAAGGGCCAGGAGGCGACTGTAGGATGTAGTGGTTCGGACGGTGTATGAATGAAGTCTGCGTGAAGCTGGCACGTATGGCACTTCTTAGCATATTCAACAGCATCAGCGGCCAAGGTTGGCCAGTAGTAGCCCATGCGTCGCAGTCGATCCTGCAACTTAGGACCAGGTTGATGGGCCTCGCAGGTTCCATCATGAGCTTCTCGAAGAGCTTCGGCTGCTTCTTCGTTGGACAAACATCGAAGGAGAAGTCCATCGTAGGAGCGTCGGTACAGCATTTTAGTGGATGTATCATAGTAGAACCGAAGAGAGTGCCTCCTGACTGAGACGGCTTCTTTCGGGTCCTCTGGAAGAATTCTGTAGACAGCGAAATCGATGAACGGGAATCTCCAATCTCGGACGTTAACACCGGCACCCGTTGACATGGCGTGGGCCACTTGTGAGCGCAGGTTGTTTTTAGGGCAGACCAAGTCTCGGCCCACTACCGTGACGTAGTGTTGAGTCTCGAGGGGTGCCGCCAAGGAGCCTGCGAGGCCAGCCAGAGGATCAACCTCCAGATTTTGTAGGCTAGGTACGTGTTCGATGAAGAACCTGGTGAAGGTTGAAATAATGTTCAATGCAACTTCATGGTAGGGGATCAGATCTTCATGGCGAACCTCGTATTGCCCTCTGATCTGGTTTACGACGAGCTTTGAGTCACCGTAGGCTTCCAGATGATTCACCCCCAGCTATTGTGCTAGCTGGAGTCCCATAATGAGCGCGTTATACTCGACAACATTGTTGGAGCACGGCTTCGAAAGGGAGTAAGCACGCTGGATGACCAAATGATCGAGGAAGACTAATACCACCCCCACTCCTGCGATGATTTGGCCTTTGGGGCCTGTTCTTGAAGCGCCATCGAAAAATATCCGCCAGACGGAGCCTTCTTCGGTGACGTCTGATTCTTGGACCTCATCCGGGATGTCTTCATAGAGCCTTGAGGACTCTGGGATGGGGTGTGCAGCTAAAAAGTCGGCCAGAGCTTGACCCTTAATAGCTTTCTGTGGAACGAACACCATGTTGTATGGTGTTAGTAAGATCGCCCATGTGGCTAGCCTGGAGTTCAATGATCTTGGCTTCGTCATGAGGACTCTGAGCGGATTGACTCGGGAAATGACATGAATTGTCTGGCCCGAGACATAATGGCGAGTCTTTTGGATGGCAAATACTAGAGCCAAGCACTCCATTTCAACGGGATTGTACCGGTGTTCGACCCCGATCAGAGTTCGGCTGAGGTAGTAGATTGCTTGCTCATAGCCTGTGTCGCTGTTCTGAGCTAGCAGGGCACCGAGGGAATGATCCATGGCACGGATGTAGAGTAGGAATGGTTTGCCGGCGACGGGTGCCACCAGGACTGGAGGGCTCGTCAGGTAGGCTTTGATGTCGTCGAAAGCCTTTTGGTATTCCTCTGTCCAGACGTAAGAGACTCCCTTCTTCATGAAGGGTTGACATTTGTCGAAAAGGTTTGCTATGAACCTCCGGATGTATGCCAGACGTCCCTGTAGGCCTCGTAGTTCTCAAAGATTCTTCGGATGGTACATATCAAGAATGGCTTTGGTCTTCTCGGGATCGACATGAATGCCTTTTGCCGTGATGATGAAGCCCAAGAACTTTCTGTTCGAAACCCCAAGGAAGGAATTAGCGGGGTTCATCTTGAGTTGATACACCCGCATGAGGTCGAAGACTGTCTTGAGGTCTTGCAGGTGATCTCCTTTAAGACGGCTCTTGACTGCGATGTCGTCAACATAGCATTCGACTGTCTTACGAAAGTGTTGACGAAAAATGGTGCTCATAGCACGTTGATATGTCGCACCAGCGTTCTTCAAGCCGAAGGGCATCATTGTGTAACAGAAAATGATCTTTGGAGTCCTGAATGACGTATGTTTTGCGTCATCGGGGAATATCTTGATCTGGTTGTAGCCCGAATACCCGTCCATGAAAGACATGCGCTCGAAGCCACATGTGTTGTCGATCATCACGTCGGTGATTAGAAGCGAGAATTCGTCCTTCGGGCAAGCAGAGTTGAGGTCTCTGAAGTCGATACAGACTCGTATCTTCCTATTCTTCTTGGTGACGGGGACGACGTTGGCTACCCAATCTGGGTGTTGCTCTTCACGGATGAAACTGATGGTCAAGAGTTTGTCTACCTCCTGATCGATGGCGTTCATGATGTCCGGACGGAAGCATCGTTGTTGTTGTTTGATAGGCTTGGCATCAGGTAATATTCAGCCCATGCATCGCGATTTGGGAATCAAGTCCCGGCATATCTTCGTAGCTCCAGGCAAAGACGTCAATATACTCTTTAGCCAACTGGATTAAAGATTCTCGGTCTTCTCCTTTTAGGCTTTTGCTGACGAAGATGGGTTTGGAAGAAGATCCATCCCTAAGGTCGATCTTTTTGACTTCGTCTTCGGTGGGAGGTTCACGTAATTCAAAACGAGACTCCCATTGCTGTCTCAGGCGTTGAGCCCAGGGTTCTTCTTCGAAGAATTCTGGCGCTTGGTCTTCGTCTTCTTCTTCTTGAGATTGTGTAGATGTCATGTTGGCTGACAGCACTCTCTTGAAGACAGATCCGATACTGGTATCGGAATCCCATGTTGATGCTTCAGACAAGTGAGAATGTTCAACTTCCTCTTTGTCTGAACTCTCTGGCGTTGACGGTGGTGTAACATAGCCTACCCTCCGTCGAGTTCTATTGTAATAGTCTTGCGGCTTTCCTTTAGGTGTTGGAAGCTGGAGAGGGAGACGTCGACCTTTGCCGTAGTTCAGGCCTTTGTCGCTTTTTAGGTGTAACACCTAGTTTTCCAGATGAGGGTAATTTTGAAATTTTAATTATAATTATTATTTAATGATATTTATTTCATATTATGATTTTTATTTTTAAATTATTTTAAACTATTTAAATTCATGACTTTTGGTTTTGACGTTTTGCTAGTGAAACCCTAGAGACTGTTTGACCTAGAGCCTAACCATGTGATTATGATATTTTAATATCATTTTTGGCCTAAGGATATTTTGCATTTGACCACTTTGAATTATTTTGATATCATTTTATTATTTATGATATTGTTTTGGGGTTATTTGAGTCGGGTTCGAATTTCAACTCAATCCGACTTGAAACGGGGACCTGGGGGAAGTTTGACTCTAGTGGGACCCACACACTAGTTAGGCATGGCCCACATGATATTAAATTTAGTCCACATGATATAAATATTTTAGTTAGAGGTTAGACTAATTATTATGGATAAGGTTAGTGTGATTAGAGACTTTAGAATGACTAATTTAGCCCCAACCAATTAGCCCTTTCCTAATACTCATAGAATAGGTTAGTGGGGGCATTTTCCTTACCATAATAGGACAAATAGCCCCATATGGCCAGCCACTTTGGGAGAGGATAGGCTCAAGTTTATTTCATTATTCTCATCCACACTCTCTCTCTTGTTCTTCCCCAAATTCTTAGAGAGCAATCCCTAGCAATTTTTCCACCAAATCCTTCCATTTTGCCACCAAATCTTCTTCTTCCTTCTCCATTCTAGCCAAGGAGGAATCTACCCAAGTTTGGGAGGATTCGGAGCTCGTTCGTGTCCTTTTGGAATCTCTATGTGTCGGTGTCGCTCCGGGAAGGCTTCTCTTCGATTCGATCTACCGGGAGGTATAAATCCCTTCCCCTTTTCATTTCCTCATGCATATAGGTCTATTTTGAACCCATAGGAATGACCTCCATGGTTGCATCTCCATTTGTGTCCATTTCGTGTCTATTTGGAGGTCATAGGAGTGTCCTTTGTGTTGTGGTTGTGTCCATGTGGGAAAATCCCAAATTTGGACACACTATGTGTTGTTGTTATGTATGAATGAATTATTACATGTTTAATCTCATATTTTTGTATTGGAGATGTATTCTATAGTGTCTCATATATATATATTAGTGTAGAGAGTGAGTTCTTGATATATTATGTTATATACATGTGTTCTTTTGTCTCAAACTATCCAAATCCGTCATAATTTTTATCACGTTTTAATTTCAGCCCTAACTTAGAAATGTCATAACTTCTAGCTCAAAGCTCAGTTTAATCTCCCGTTTTTTTAAAAGAAGTGTATTGAAGTTAGCTTTCCAAAAACATATATTATAGGAGTAATTCTTTCTGTAACTTTCTGGAGAATTATTTGAGTGTCAGCTGTACAAAAGACAAACGTGTCCTCGGTGTTTTCGCGATTTTGGGAGTTTTCGGAAACGAAAAAGCGATCCGTTTAAAGTTTCGGAAAGCTAACACATAGATCTATAACATACTTTAATCCTAGAATTTACTGAATGCCCAATTGGTACAGTATTAGTTTTAAGTAAAAGAGTGACTATACGATATATGCATTTTGTGTAACCTATGAGCCTATGTAGTATGGATATTAAATGAATATAGAGTATGTAATGCATGATATGTTAGATGAATAAAATGATATATATATGATATATATCCCTTATATTAATGTATATATATGGTTGAATGCAAGCATGTAGGATTGCAATTAATGTAATATATGTAAGTAATGCATAAATGCATGAATGAAAGAAGATATACAATGCATGCATGAAAGTATATATGAATGCTAGATATAAATGCAAGGTATATATGTAATGATCGATATGAATGCATAATGTATAAATATTGTAAATGCAATATCAGATTTCATATGTAGACATAGAACCAATGCATAGCTGATATTTAGATTGAATGTTAGTTCATTTTAGGTTGTTCGAACACTGAACTGTCCATGTAAGCATATATACCTTCCTTTTCCTATTGCCAAGCCAATTTCAGTTTTCAATATAGTGAAATGTTTATGAATGTAATGTTAACCTTCAACCCCTTAATTTGAAATGTTAGTTAATTTCAGTATTAGACAATGCATGAGCTGTATGCATATGGGATGTTGGTTTAATGGCAGATTTCAGATAACATGGTTCATTTTATGTGGTTAGTTACACCAGTTTATGGGATAGCTCACTTTAGTTTATATGTAAATGTGGACAAAACTGAGAATGAACTTCACCCTCTGCACAAGGACACCTCACTCTATATCAACCACCATGCCATGTAACCCTTCTCTAAATGATTGCTATATATATATATATTTATGTAAAGTATAGATGCATGTTAGTTATAACTTAAATAGTCTCTACTCTAATGTATATAGATGTATACTTGTAGCCATGCATGTTAAGTATAATACATGTGTAATGTAGATGGGTTAGCTTTGTGCTATGTGTAGTGTAAACTCATAACTAGTGTAGTTGACTAATGTTGACCAAGAGTTGACTTTGGCCTAGATTGACCTAGACTCATGTAGAGTGCATAGTAGAACTTCATTTTACCATTTTAGACTTATTGTGACTTGTACTGTTCTATAGGAGACAGACACCACTCCTCGGACAGTATATTCTCTTCAGACACTCGGGAGATCAGGCGAGTACATTCTCTGACCATTTCATACTTGTCTGGATTTACATTCTTGCTCTAGATTACTGTACTTGATGCTGACATGTTGTTATCAAGGATTGGTACTATATGGATCTTCTTTTTGGGATGTTATCCCCTTGTATTCACTAGATACATATTGTGATGTGCGTTTCACTTCCATATTGTATTTATGAATACCTATATCCTTGTATACTCCTTGTGCATATTGTACTCTCAGTATCACATGAGTCCCAGGGATAGACCATTGTACACTATTGTATAACATTGTACAACTATTGTATAACATTGTACATCTATTGTATAATATTGTACATCCATTGTATAATATTGTACACTATTGTGCAAAATAACGTAACTGGAGTGGATCCTTGTGTATTGATTGGGGAGGGGGAGTAGAATTGGTTATGTACTCAAATCCTATTGTACAAGATTGTATAACTATTTTAATGTCTATTGTACACCACGTAAAATGGAGTTACCATTGCATTTTCCTAGATCGTTTATATAACCATATTGTACTCTAATCACAGTAGGCTTACAGTTCTTACTTATCATATTTAGATATTTCCTGTTATCAAATCTCTACTGTTTTTCATATACTTCTTTCTTTCAGCGTTTTATGTACCTTACTCTATTGCATGCTTTATATTTCCTAACATGATATGAACTGCGTGAGATGTTTTGTGCTCGCTCCCGTCCTGACTGGACCTGTTGAAAATTTTACAGAGGATGATGAGGAACCCTGCACCCTTATGTGGAGTTTGTCTAGTTGACACTCGCGACCTGGACCCCTGGGGAGGTTCAGGCAGCTGCTCAGGATGATACCTTGTATAGTGTAGATAGCTTAGACTGACCTCTCTTTTCATGTTTAACTGTTGTCTTTATTTTCAGAGTTGTATATTTTATAGATGTTGAGACTTGTTATTTATTTCTGTTGTCCCTCAGTTGAGGATTTCTTATCTATTTCCATCGTGCTACATTCTACCTTAGATTGCGATTGAGTTGTACCTCTGTGTTGGCCTCCTTTTGGAGAGTATATTTATGTTATGTAGTTATAGTTCATGACCTAGAACAGCGTTCTACCGCCGACACTGCGGCGTAGGCTGGACGTTGTTACGTTCTTGTACCCTCACAATGGGTGCGGGTCGTGACACGTTTTTAGTGGTGGCCCATGCAGGTCGAGTTTATGTAGTGGTATTCGAACTAGAGTATCACTACAGCCTGCAGTAGGATTAGGATATTTTTGGAGGTACTCAATCACATTAGGAAAAACTCTTAATCCGATTCCTTTTGTCTAAAATTATTGCTTATTGACTTTCCTTGAATAAATTGTTCTCCTTTGAATTTTTGCTTCATTCTCAGAAATTGCTTCTTGTTTTGATCTGTCTTCATGACGGTTATGAAGACACGATCTCATCGCTTCGGTTCGGAGGATACTATCGAGAGGCTGGCCACCTTTCGTCCTGTTCATCAGGGCCTCGAGACCGCAGCTTCTGTTGTGCCGACTCAGGTTGGCATTTCTGCTACATTAGAGGTGCACCTCCGTCTGTACAGAGACTTTCCCTTCATTTTCGGTTTCTTTCAGCAGCAGCGATTCATGCAGCATCAACAGCAGAGATTTGTGCAGTATCAGCATCAGGCTGGAGGAAACCAGCAGGACGAGCTATCGTTAGGACAGTCGAGGATGCACAGACCGTTGGAAATCTTGCTGCAAGTTTCGTTCTTCTCAATTCCATTTCCGCAATTGTCTTTTATAATCACCTTGAAATCCGATTCCATCTGTTCCTTGCTGATTGATTAATTTTGTCATGTTGTTCTTTTGTTATGTTGTTTTTCTTCAAAATTATATGGGCTAGGTCGCCAAAATCATGGGATCTAGAATCCTCGATAGTCATGTTAGTTGGCATAGTGAGGACATGTAGTCAGATTTTGGATGTATTCTCGGGTATAGGAATTTAAGGTTTTCGCCGTCGCATGCAGCAGTGCAAAAATTTTAAATACCATGAACCTAGAGGTACGTACCTTAGTCAAGGACTCTGTGATTATCGTAGCCTTGCTCACTAGCATGATGAAGACTCTGGACAACATGATTTTGGACAGACACATATGATTAACAGATTGTATCTTGAGAAAGTTTAAACATCATACCCTTTTGATTATTATAAATGACTTAGGAGTTGGGATATTTAGTTTTGTAGAGCTTATTCATAGGTAGTTCCTTCATAGTATAATGGTATGATGACTTGTAGAGTGTCTGTACCCTAGAGGTGATAGTTAGCATTGGCGTTAGAATAGTAACCCATTACAGATAATTCTCCTGTTATCTATAATAAGAACCAGTTACACATAGGATGTTAGTATGCCTTACATCCTTGATGATTATTACTACTTTTCCTTACATTTTCCAGTGAGGCACCCATGACCAGAGCCTGCCCTTGAGCATAGTTGTAGTTTCACCTAGGACTAAGAGGTCTATATATATAGATGATATACTTAGGATATATGTGATGGGTTGTTGTTCTTGAGCATATATATATGTGGTATTTGGGATTGGTGTGCTTAGCTTGTGGGTAATTAGTTATGGGTGACTTGATAGGATTTGGAAGTTAAGAGCTAGTCTATTATAGAGTTTTCTTTGCTAATCCCTAGTTGCTAACACTAGGTAGCTAGCATAGGTAAAAGTCCTAAGAAGTTGACAAGCTGATGACCAAGTACTAGGATGTTGAGGAAATTGACTAGTGATTGACCCTTGTCTATGTTCGGCCTAGAAAAGGGTGCGATCATCTTAATTTCGAGGACGAAATTTTTATAAGGTGGGTAGGATTGTAACACCTAGTTTTCCAGATGAGGGTAATTTTGAAATTTTATAATTATATTATTATTTAATGATATTTATTTCATATTATTATTTTTAGTGATTTTTAAATTATTTTATACTATTTAAATTCATGACTTGTGGTTTTGACGTTTTGCTAGTGAAACCCTAGAGACTGTTTGACCTAGAGCCTAACCATGTGATTATGATATTTAATGTCATTTTTGGCCTAAGAATATTTTTGCATTTGACCTCTTTGAATTATTTGATATCATTTTATTATTTATGATATTGTTTTGGGGTTATTTGAGTCGGGTTCGAATTTCAACTCAATCCGACTTGAAACGGGGACCCGGGGTAGTTTGACTCTAGTGGGACCCACACACTAGTTAGGCATGGCCCATATGATATTAAATTTAGTCCACATGATAGAAATATTTTAGTTAGAGGTTAGACTAATTATTATAGATAAGGTTAGTGTGATTAGAGACTTTAGAATGACTAATTTAGCCCCAACCAATTAGCCCTTTCCTAATACTCATAGAATAGGTTAGTGGGGGCATTTTGGACCTTACCATAATAGGACAAATAGCCCCATATGGCCAGCCACTTTGGGAGAGGATAGGCTCAAGTTCATTTTATTATTCTCATCCACACTCTCTCTCTTGTTCTTCTCCAAATTCCTAGAGAGCAATCCCTAGCAATTTCTCCACCAAATCCTTCCATTTTGCCACCAAATCTTCTTCTTTCCTTCTCTATTCTAGCCAAGGAGGAAGCTACCCAAGTTTGGGAGGATTCGGAGCTCGTTCGTGTCCTTTTGGAATCTCTACTGTCGGTGTCGCTCCGGGAAGGCTTCTCTTCGATTCGATCTACCGGAAGGTATAAATCCCTTCTCCTTTTCATTTCCTCATGCATATAGGTCTATTTTGAACCCATAGGAATGACCTCCATGGTTGCATCTCCATTTGTGTCCATTTCGTGTCTATTTGGAGGTCATAGGAGTGTCCTTTGTGTTGTGGTTGTGTCCATGTGGGAAAATCCCAAATTTGGACACACTATGTGTTGTTGTTATGTATGAATGAATTATTACATGTTTAATCTCATATTTTGTATTGGAGATGGTTCTATAGTGTCTCATATATATATTAGTGTAGAGAGTGAGTTCTTGATATATTATGTTATATACTTGTGTTCTTTTGTCTCAAACTACCCAAATCCGTCATGATTTTTATCCACGTTTTTAATTTCAGCCCTAACTTAGAAATGTCATAACTTCCAGCCCAAAGCTCAGTTTAGTCTCTCGTTTTTTTTAAAAGAAGCATATTGAAGTTAGATTTCCAAAAACATATATTAATAGGACTAATTCTTTCTGTAACTTTCTGGAGAATTATTTGAGTGTCAGCTGTATGAAAGACAAACGCGTTCTCGGTGTTTTCGTGATTTCGGGAGTTTCCGGAAACGAAAACGCGATCCGTTTGAAGTTTAGGAAAGCTAACACATAGATCTATAACATACTTTAATCCTAGAATTTAGTGAATGCCCAATTGGTACAGTATTAGTTTTAAGTAAAAGAGTGACTATACGATATATGCATTTTGTGTAACCTATGAGCCTATGTAGTATGGATATTAAATGAATATAGAGTATGTAATACATGATATGTTAGATGAATGAAATAATATATATATGATATATATCTTCTTTATATTAATGTATATATATGGTTGAATGCAAGCATGTAGGATTGCAATTAATGTAATATATGTAAGCAATGCATAAATACATGAATGAAAGAATGATATACAATGCATGCATAAAAGTATATAATGAATGCTAGATATAAATGCAAGGTATATATGTAATGATCGATATGAATGCATAATGTATAAATATTGTAAATGCAATATCAGATTTCATATGTAGACATAGAACCAATGCATAGCTGATATTTAGATTGAATGTTAGTTCATTTTAGGTTGTTCGACACTGAACTGTCCATGTAAGCATATATACCTTCCTTTTCCTATTGCCAAGCCAATTTCAATTTTCAATATAGTGAAATGTCTATGAATGTAATGTTAACCTTCAACCCCTTAATTCGAAATGTTAGTTAATTTCAGTATTAGACAATGCATGAGCTGTATACATATGGGATGTTGGCTTAATGGCAGATTTCAGATAACATGGTTTATTTTATGTGGTTAGTTACACCAGTTTATGGGATAGCTCACTTTAGTTTATATGTAAATGTGGAACTAAACTAAGAATGAACTTCACCCTCTGCACAAGGACACCTCACTCTATATCAACCACCATGCCATGTAACCCTTCTCTAAATGATTGCTATAATATATATAGATTTATGTAAAGTATAGATGCATGTTAGTTATAACTTAAATAGTCTCTACTCTAATGTATATAGATGTATACTTGTAGCCATGCATGTTAAGTATAATACATGTGTAATGTAGATGGGTTAGCTTTGTGCCATGTGTAGTGTAAACTCATAACTAGTGTAGTTGACTAAAGTTGACCAAGAGTTGACTTTGGCCTAGATTGATCTAGACTCATGTAGAGTACATAGTAGAACTTTATTTTTCCATTTTAGACTTATTGTGACTTGTACTGTTCTATAGGAGACAGACACCACTCCTCCAGTATATTCTCTTCAGACACTCGGGAGATCAGGCGAGTACATTCTCTGACCGTTTCATACTTGTCTGGATTTACATTCTTGCTCTAGATTACTGTACTTGATGCTGACATGTTGTTCACGGATTGGTACTATATGGATCTTCTTTTTGGGATGTTATCTCCTTGTATTCACTAGATACATATTGTGATGTGCATTTCACTTCCATATTGTATTTATTGAATACCTATATCCTTGAATACTCATTGTGCATATTGTACTCTCAATATCACATGAGTCCCAGGGATAGACCATTGTACACTATTGTATAATATTATACAACTATTGTATAATATTGTACATCTATTGTATAATATTGTACATCCATTGTATAATATTGTACACTATTGTGCAAGATAACGTAACTGGAGTGGATCCTTGTGTATTGATTGGGGAGGGGGAGTAGAATTGGTTATGTACTCAAATTCTATTGTACAAGATTGTATAACTATTGTATATGTCTATGGTACACCCACGTACAATGGAGTTACCATTGCATTTTCCTAGACCGTTTACATAACCATATTGTACTCTAAATCACAGTAGGCTTACAGTTCTTACTTATCATATTTAGATATTTTCTGTTATAAAATCTTTGCTGTTTTTCATATACTTCTTTCTTTCAGCATTTTATGTACCTTACTCTATTGCATGCTTTATATTTCTTAAATTGATATGAACTGCGTGAGATGTTTTGTGCTCGCTCCCGTCCTGACTGGACCTGTTGAAAATTTTACAGAGGATGATGAGGAACCCTGCACCCTTACGTGGAGTTTGCCTAGTTGACACTCGCGACCTGGACCCCTGGGAAGGTTCAGGCAGCTGCTCAGGATGATACCTTGTATAGTGTAGATAGCTTAGACTGACCTCTCTTTTCATGTTTAACTGTTGTCTTTATTTTCAGAGTTGTATATTTTATAGATGTTGAGACTTGTTATTATTTCTGCTGTCCCTCAGTTGAGGATTTCTTATCTATTTCCATCGTGCTACATTCTACCTTAGATTGTGATTGAGTTGTACCTCTGTGTTGGCCTCCTTTGGAGAGTATATTTATGTTATGTAGTTATAGTTCATAACCTAGAATAGCGTTCTACCGTCGACACTGCGGCGTAGGCTGGACGTTGTTACGTTCTTGTACCCTCACAGTAGGTGCGGGTCGTGACATTAGGTCGTAACCCATCTTTTGGATGAGGTACTTTGCCTTGTCCGTGTACCGATAGAGTTGTTTCTGCCAGCATCTGGTTCTGGCTCGAGTGGCGGGAGGTCTTGATGACGCTCGACCTTGCCAAAGATGATGGATTCTTCGTCTCGACTCTGTGGTGGGACTATGTAACAGACCCCTTGGGACAGGACTACTCGATTTACATGATGGACGGTCGTTATTTGTGTTTGCAACGACCGTAGAGCATTATCTAATGTATACATGGCATTCCAATGTGGAAGACTAGAATAATTAAAAGACACTCTATTATTGATGAAATATGAGATTTTATCCCGTGGGATTACATTGTCGAGAGATGGGGCATCTACATCGGCCGAGATATATTCCTCCAGCTCTTCATCTGTAAGCACTGGAGTAGGATCGGGAGGGTCCACCACAGCGCTGATCTGGGAGTCCGAGGGGACTACATGGGCCTTCTCTGGCGGCTGGGATAGCGGCGGCTTACCCTTAATACGCACCTTCAGACGTGCCTCCGCTGTCCCTCCGGTGATTGGCGCCTTCCCCCGTTTTGCCACGAGGGGGGCCGATGCTTGAGGCGGCTTTCCCTTGAGCCGTATCTTCAGGGGAGCTTCAGGAGCAGCTGGTGCTTTCCCGGGTAGCTTAATGCTCATGGGGGGCAACTTCTGAGGCGGTTTGCCTTTGAGTCGGATCTTCAAAGGAGCGTCGGAGGTGACCTCAGGCTCCATATCCGGCTCTGCTGTCGTTTCTACTTCGTCGTCAGCATCATTGATTGGCCTCCTCCTCATTGGGTGACTTGTACAAGTCGGCATCGGTGAAGTAGGCTTCAATCCCTTTGAAAGAGTCGATGTCCGCGAACTCCGTACGGATGATATTGTTGGTGGACACGTACTTTATACATTGGTGGCGCATAGATGGCACCACCATGTACTCGTACAGCCATGGGCGATCCAACAGAATGTTGTAGTTGACTTCAGCGTCCACGACATAACAAGTGACCTCGGTTCTGAGGTTACCGATGTGGCACTTTAGTCGTATTTTGCCCAGTGGTTCGCTTTTGCTGGCGTTGAAACCACTGATTATTGTGTTGGAGGGCGCCAGTCGGTACATTGGGATCCCCAGTGTTGAAAGCAGCGTCTTTGGGATGATGCGGAGGGAAGACCTCGGATCAATCTGAATTCGCTTCACCTTGACTGAATCGATGTACCCTGTGTAATACAGCGGCCTGTTGTATCGATTGTGTTTGAGCAACATGTCCTGTTGGGTGAAGGTTATATTGAGGATAACCTCCTCCACACAGTGACAGTGCTTGCACACAGTCGGGAGATCTTTCAGCTGTTTGACCTGACTGAGAAAGGATTCAGCATCCTTCAGAGCTTCGCAGAGAGCTTCTCGGGAGTCTTTGGAAAGACGGAGGAGCTCGAACAGAGATAGGCGGGCAGGAGTACTGGCCAGTTGCGCCAGTATGTCAAAGTTGTGGGGCTTGGCTAGCCTCGAAGCATTCTCTTTTCGTAAAGGCCTATCAAAGCGGGCCTCTATCTGCTTCTGCTTATTGGCTGCTGAGGGTTTAGACGGGCCCTCGTCCTGGACAGCAGGGACGGTGCCAGGAGGCACCACCTCGACGGCAGCTTCGTCGGGTTGGGCGTTCTGTTGTGAACGCGTCTGCACAGGAAGTGCCTCTTCCGCTGAAGAAGAGACCATGCGGCAAGACTTGATCTTCCTGCCTTTGGACTTGGAGGTAGGGCGTACCTTCGGTTGAGTCACCTCGCAGGCGAGATCGGGGTGAACCCACAGGATCTCTCCCCGAGTTGTGGTGAGTGGGATGAGTCCACTCACGTTGTCACGGGTTGGTGGTAAGTTAACTACCTCTATTGTCGCCTTAGGGATGGGGACGACGCCATCCTGTGTTGTAGTCGGCGGCAGGGTGCCAAACTGGAGTGACACCATGTTGGCCGACACCGTCTTCTCTTCGTAGTCGACGGAGATTACATCCGCAGTGATCATGCGCTGGATGTAATTCTTGAGGACATAGCAGTCCTTGGTTGGGTGTCCGACAAACCGATGGTAGTGACAGTACCTCGGGTTGTCCACTTTCCCAACCTCATCGGGATGCTTCGGGTCCGAAAGCTTGATCTTGTCACCCTGCTTCAGTATCTCAAAGAGCTGCAGGGTGTCTTCGTCGTTGAACGAATAAACCTCCTTTGGCCTTGGTGCAAGTAGAGGCTTCTGGGTAGGTACTGACGCACCTTTTAAGGCATTGACAGTCAATGCCTGTTTCTCCTTTATTTCTCGTCCAGGGTTGTTGGTTGCAGGCCGTTTTCCCTTATCCTCGAAGGCAGGGAAACTGACTCCCAGAAGACAAGCGTTGGCTGCCTTCTTCTCCGCAGCTTCTACTTCAATAATTAAGGAGCTCCAGTCGGGGGGAGGAGTAGAGTTGAGCTAGAACCCGACTGCAGGCAGCATGTTCATGCTGTAGGAGGAGAGAAGTGCATGTTCTGGCATGCCCGGGGACAGTCTGAAGCAGGCCTGTCGGAAGCGTTCGATGAACACTCGAACTGTTTCCTTCTCCTTCTGGCGTATCTCTATAAGGGACGCCATTGTCATGTCCTTCCCGCCGTCGTAGAAACGGTCGAGAAAGAGGCGCGTCAGGTTGTCGAAGGAAGATATTGAATTGTCGGGGAGGCTACAGTACCAGTCGTACGCCACTCCCTTCAGTACCCCAACAAATATGCTGGTGAGTAGCACGTCCTCCTTCGGAAGATGTCACGTCAGATAGCGACGAGGAGAGTCCTTTCCGTCGTATGGCGTCAGTGTTTGTGGTTTATACTTTGGAGGATAAACCACCTTGTTCCACTCGAGGGGATAAGGCTGGGGGATGCCCATTTTCTAGCGCTCCTCTTGTCTCGTCTTGGACTCAAAGCACTCGTGCAGGTCCCAGATCATCTCGACCACATCTTCCGTAGAGCTGGGAGTCGGGGAAGGTGGTACCACCGGATGTTGAGCATTTGAGGGCTCTGACGTCCGAGGTGCTTCTCGACGATCTGCATCCGAGGATACCCGTTGAAGGGGTACACTCGACTCTCCATTGGCCCTGGATCGGGACCGGTAGAAGGTGTCCTGGTCAAAGCTGACCGTATCTCAAACACTGCTTGAGTCAGTATTTGCATGGAGGTAGAGAGAGTTTTGAGTCCTCCCTCCAGGGTATCTATGCGCTGGACGAGGTCTGTTGGCGGCGCATCAGACTCGACATCAGCCCCAGTCACATTTACTGTCATAACGCGACCGGGAGTGGATGAATGGGTTGAGGCCTCACTTTCGACCTCGCTCTCTTGTAGGGGAGTCGCCTCTCCTGGAGCTTCGTCTTGGCTACCCCCGGTTATGTTCGGGAGAACATTCACCACGGGCGCATCTGCAAGGGCCTGATTACCCTCAGCTCCGTCTTGAAGGGCCTCTTCGTCTCCAGAACTCGGGTCCACAGATGCTAGACTACCCCCAGCTATGTTCTGGGGGATATCCTCGTCTTCAGGGGCTTCTGGGAGGCTGACTTTGCCTCGAGGATCTGCCCCAGGTGTGCTTTGGACGCACTCGTCTTCGGAAGGAGGCTCGACAAGGGTCTAACTACCCCCAGCTTCCTCCAAGAACTTCTTCCTCGCTCGAGTGCCTTCGAACACTCCAAAGGATGAGACAGCTGTCTTGGTTTTCCTCGACTGGCTCTTGGACGAGGAAGAAAAACTGTCAGTCGCCTTTTGGACTGACGAGGAGTTGGAGATCATGTTGCATGAAGCAACTATTGGTCCCTCTTTGTTGACACCTTCTTTCCGAGGCAACGTCGGAGAGGTATCGATGGTTGCAGCCGCTGGAAACACCGACTGCCTTAGTGGGACTGCCGCTTTGCAACAGCAGTTGATGGTGACCACAGCACAGTATGCCCCGTGATAGGCGCATCGTGCTTGTCAGTCAACTCTCCTGATCGACGCTTGTGAGTAATCACGTTACGCAGATCATTGGAGGAGAGTGCCACCTTTGCACCCCCTTCAGGCGTATGGCAAGGCCAAGCGCCGGGGTGGTCAGTGAGTGCTGCGCCCCCTAATCTAATACCAAACAGGCATCCCGATCAGAAGTGGAGGAACCACAACATTTGGAGTGACTTGAACGGACCTCAAACGTACAACCGGAGGAGGCACGGGAGTTCAAGACCACTGGATTTGCCTTGCTCGACTTGGTTGTGCACGCAGTAGATGCACCCAAGTGAGACAAGGACTTTGAAGGTCGGCTCGTTTTCGGTGCCGCAGCACTCAAGTCGACCTTGTACAACTTACCATCAGCAGCGCGTAGGATTGTGAGCGCATGCTTCTGGCTTGTTACTGGCATAGCACATTTGGGACGCATGGCCCGTGCTGCCTTAGACTTCTTCGTACCAGGCCGCTGGGGCGCGTAGTACTCAGAATCCAAATTCTCCTTGCCACTACAGCGAGTGAGTCTGTCAAAGACAGAGACCTTCTGTGGCCATCAGAGGTGATGCACGGGGCATTGGCTGCGCCCCTGCTCCGTCGACGCATCTTCCTTGCCTGGGAGGGAGATGGCTGGGAACGTGGTTAGTCGCACGTGTTCTCCGAGAGATGCGCTACACCAGCGGCGTATCTTGGTTGCTGAGGACGTCAGCAGGAAGGGAAGGCTGGATTGGCACATCCCCTTCGGTGGTGGTGCCCGAGGCGTCGACCTTGTACACCCAGACTCGGCGGGTCTTCTTCGGCGTCGACAGCCATTTCGAAGGACTCGCACTGCCTTCAGATATGAACTCCTCATACGCCTGTTGATTGAGGCGTACGACCAGCGTCTTGTGGGAGGAGCCCACCTTCACATTGTCGGATTGCGACACAGCTTTCCTCGTTAGAGGAGAAAGATGGTCCCCAGCAGAGTCACCAGCTTGTTTGCCATTAAAATTCTTTGATTGTAAATTTTAATACAAACAGAACAGTGTTACAATATAGGACTTAAACGTAGTCCTAGGAGTACACTTTTGTTTAATCTGGGTTCCTTGTGCCAATGGAGTGAGTGGTAATGCGTTGACTCCATTGACGATCTGACGACGGTTATCGGTTCTCTGAAGGTCTGGATTGCTCTGGGTGCTGGAGCTTGCTGAGTGGAGGAAGACATTGAGTGTCTGTATCTGTCTCTCCGGTGGTGCAAAGTCTCTGTCTGTTCGTTGTGGAGGTTGATATGTGTGCACGTAGGTCGGTCCGTCCGAAAGAAGAAAATGATCCCTCTATTTATAGTTTTGCAGGCTGGCTGCTCATACGTGCATGTGGGATGCGCCTGTATGCGAGGACGCCACGTGTTGATTGCTGATGGAGGCGCATGGACGATGCGCCCTGATCGAGGTGTTGACTTCTTCATACTGTTTGTGTGGACCGGCACGTAGCAGAGAAAAAGATCTTTCTGTTGCTGAGATCTTGGATGAGTTGAGTTAAAGGACACGTGTCATCGACCCATGGCTCGGAGATCTCGGATTTGGTGGGGAATGATCTGGTAGGATGCGCCTGAGATTGGGCGCATGAGAAGACTTTGGCTCGTAACCTTTTAGGAGTCACAAACCATTCTGGGCGCTTGGCTTTTGAGGCGCATGCAGAGCTTCAGTAGTGACTTTACTCCTGAATTTTAGGATCAGGGAGAAATCTGGGGCGCATGGCTTTTGAGGCGCATGCAGAGTTATAACAGTGACTTTCCTTCTGTCTTTAAGGATCAGTGAAAAGTCTGAGGCGCACAGCTTTTGAGGCGTATGCAGATTGGGCGCATGGCCGCGGAGGCGCATGCGAGATGGTTGGGTGGCTACGTGGCAGTAGCCGTCGGAGGGAAGTAATGATGATGCTGACGTTGGCGATGCTTCGTCTTCTGAAAAAGCTGCCGACTGTTCAGACTTTGGGAGGCGTGCTGCCAACTCTGTCAGTTCAGCATTTAATGTGGCATTCGATGGGCAGCTGAGTGGGCACGTCGGTTGGCGTTCTACTAGGCGTATGGAGACGCATGGGGGCACATCCCCTGTGATGTGCTTGTTACTGAAGGGCGCATCTGTATGATGCGCTTGATGTTGAAGGGTGTGTCTGTGTGATGCGCGGTCTGGCCGGCGCATCCGCTTCGTGAGACGTCTTTGATGGTACAACTGTTACGTTCTTCGAGTGCTTTAAATAGCCATTTTGACTTGGTTGAATTCGAAGCGTCCGGTTCATCCATTTAATGCAAATTCATTGCACAGAATTCGGAGAGCCATCCACTTGGCGTGTGGGTTTGATTTGCCCGACCTATAAATAGTGGCATGGAGAGAAGGTTTGCTTCTCGTTCTCTCACGTCTTTCCGACATGAACTTGTGTACTCGAATGCATTCTGTTGACGAGATGCTCCCGAGAGTGAAGTTGCGACGCAGTGTCTTTGTTGATGCACATGAAGGTGACTGTTACATCCAAAAGTCGGAGTCGAGGGCTTCCGAGGCAGGCGGAAGGTGCCTGTTGCATCCAAAGATAGGGATGCTCGAGCCTCGTCTTCGTTGTACAGGAAGAGCCGTAGATCGGAATTGCGGTACTGCGGCTTTAGTGGCTCTTTCTTCCTTCAAAATGGGTGTAGCCCATTCTGGTTGTGTTGAAAGCTGCTCCTTTGGCCGCAGTTTCGATCACGGTCTTTCTTGGTGTTTGGAGGCTCTTTCGAAGCCTCCCCTGGCCACAGGTTGGCTTGTGGTTCTTTTTCCTTCCTGGGCTAGAGGGTTGATTGGCACCCTCGTTCTGCTCAATAAATGCTTCATTAGTCGAAGCATTTAGACGGCGGTGAACCTGGCTGGAAAAGCGGCACATAACTGGGATGCTGAAGGGATGCACATAACTGAGCTGCCAAAGGGATGCACATGACTGAGGATGCACATAACTGAGCTGTTGAAAAGGATGCGCCTTGCTGAGGGCGCATGGTAGGATGCGCCTGACTGAGGGCGCATGTTGGAATGCGCCTGGCTGAGGGCGCATGTTGGGATGTGCCTGGCTGAGGGCGCATGTTGATTGCTGGTTGTAGACTTAGGATCTTTTCTTTGTAGAAATTCTCCTTTGTACAGTCTTTCTTAGACATGTAATAGACTTTTATATGTTAAATAAAAAAGTCCTCTTTCAATGTATATATTTGTTGCTTTCTGCTGTGAAGTACTTTGTCCAAGCTTTGGCGCATGTAGTCTGGCGCATAGACTTTCTGGTTCTAAAATTCCATGCTTCTACAGTGGCGTGTCGAGAGAGATATCAGTGTCGTACTGATTTTACACTGTACAGTGCACACGTGAAATCGAGCACTGATACGGCTCTGTAGCTTCGGACACGACACACTAGGACACAGTGCAGGATGTTGGACACATAGCTAGACCCTAGGCGAACCTAGGATTGCGAGCACGAGGCCTGGTCTGGCCTGTGTCGGGTGCACGACACGCGTGCACTCGTGCACGATGTTGTGTCTGTTTTTGTGTTCTGTGTGTGTCTGTTTGGTCTTGTCGCCTTGGACACGTCGTATCTCATTATGATAGGACACAAACAGTGTACTGGACACGAATGCATGTTTGTTTACACTTACCAACCAATATTTTTATGTATTAACTCGTTTTAGTTTGTTATTTTCCAAATACCCTAATTTCTGAAGCCTATTAGCAGTTCTTCAACTTCAGTTCTGGAAATCGATTTTGGGTAGCATTTTTAACCTGTTTATTACTGTTAATATATTGGTTTTAATTCCTATATTGGTTCTCCTATAGGTAAACTACCTGTGTGTCGATTTTGGTGTAATTGGTGGGTTATTGACTTCAAATGGGTTGGTTATGTGTAGGCTGGATTGAACATTCAGATTTCTAAATGTTATGAGATTGTTTCCCTTCCCTTCCCTTTACTGTTAAAACTGAACTTGAGTATTATGATTTTGGTTATGATTGATAGTTGAAATCTGAGAATTAGTATAAGACTGAACTGAGAATGAAGTTTTGGGTTTAAAACTGGAAAATGGGACTGTCCTTTACTGGTTTTCTGTGTATAGTTTCATTTCTCTTTTTCAGTCCAGGTTTGACACACATTTGCTCATCCCTCACTCATCACTCATTGTTTTCTCACACACACACACACAGTCCCCTCATGTATGTCTCACAATTACACACACACTGCCACAGTTTCCAGATTTAATTTCCATTTAGCTATCACACTCTTGTATCCCTAACACATGACACACCCACTCTTTCATACACACATACACACTATTACACTCTTCACTCACTCACACACATTTGTATTCACATTCCTACATATTCCCATTTCCATGTCACATGTTTCAGCCGCCCCACACACAGTTATACACACACTCTTGTCTTCTCTCTCTCTCTATATGTATCCTATTTTCTATTTGAATATATGCTATTATATATATATATATATATTATATATATATATATATATATATATATATGGTAGTTGTATATATTTGGGTATCTACTATAGATACCAACATAGGATGTATGGGTTATACAAGTATATATATATGTCACATATATATACAACTTGTGTATTTGCTATATATAGGTAATATTATACATGTGTTAAGAATAGGCCTAGGTAATGTGTGTATAGCTTGGTCTAGGCTTGTATAGCTTGGTGAGCCTAGATTTGACTTGTGTAGTCTTGTTAGACTTAGAATAGCCTAATGTAGACTAGTTTGACTTAGGTTTGACTTGGTTGACCTAGTTTGACTTCTAGGGTTGACCAAAGTTGACCAAGAGTTGACTTTAGCCTAGATTGACCTAGAATTATGTAGAATGCATAGTAGGACTTCATTATACCATTTTGGACTTGTTGTGACTGTGTTGTTCTGATTAGGAGCCAGACACCACTCCTCGGACAGTGCTTTCATATTGGACACTCTGATACCAGGTGAATACATTCTCTGATCATTTCATATCCTGCTTAGAATTATTTTCTGCATTAAATTACTTTACTTGTACTGTCACGTTGGTCACACGGATTGGTACTATATGGATCCATTCTTGAGATGTTATCCTTAGGGAGCATCGGGTACTACATGTTCTGTGCATTTCATTTACATGGCATATCACTATGCTTCACTGGTTCTTTGATCACTTGTGACATATACTCTTATGATCACAGAGTCTCCTAGAATCTCTTATCCCATTTACTGGGTATCCTAGAATCTCCTAGAATCACCATTTATGGGACATCCATGTATCACCCTTCGGGGGCCTTTGCATGGAATCATAACATAACCTGGTTGGATCCTTGTATATTGATTGGGGGTACGGGGGAGTAGAAGTAGACATGTGAATAATACCCAAGTAGTATCTTATCAGAATCTCTTTCATAGTGTCTTATCAGAATCTCCTATGCCATTTACATGTCTGTATTGTACTCTGACTCACTAGCCACTGTTAGTCTCTATTTATGGTAGATATTTCTATTACATCTCTCTCTCTGTTTACATACAGCATTTCTTTCAGTACCTGTATCTTACTTTACTACATGATTATATTTTCTAACCTGCTATGAACTGTTGAGATGTACTGTACTCGCTCTTGTCTTGACTGGACCTGTTAAAAATATTATAGAGGACGAGGAGGAGGCCTGTGTGGATACCTTCTACGGGGCAGCCCTAGACGACACTTGCGAGCTAGACTCTCAGGAGGACCAAGCTCTAGCTAAGGACTTCACCCCCATTGCCTAGACCAGTTTAGTTAGGCTTATCTTACTTTATGTTGTCATGAGAATGTTAGGTAGACTTTACTTCTGTCCAGAGATTTGGAGTTGTATTATATTCTTTCTTTCTGTAGCTGAGTTGTACTCTGGATATTGCTGGGATATTATCTTAGACTACTTTATCATCTATTTTTCCTTGAGTTCTATATCATATCGTGCTATCTTTTTCTTAGTTATGATTGAGTTCATTTACTGCTATGTCACCCCCATTCGGGGAGTATAAACTGTTTAGAGATATATTGTTAGATGTATGTTGACCTAGGACAGCGTTCTACCGCCGACACTGCGACGTAGGCTGGACGTACCCATGTCTCGTGCCCTTACTCTAGGGTGTGGGTCGTGACACGTTTTTAGTGGTGGTCCATGTAGGTCTAGATTATGTAGTGGTATTCGAACTAGAGTATCACTACAGCCTGCAGTAGGATTAGGATATTTTGAAGGTACTCAATCACATTAGGAAAAACTCCTTATTATCTTTTATCTAAATTTGCTGCTTATTATTTTTTCCTTGAATAAACTGTCCTTCTTTGAAATTTTGCTTCATTCTCAGAAATTGTTTCTTGTTTTGATCTGTCTTCATGATGGTTATGAAGACATGATCTCATCGCTTCGGTTCGAGGGATACTATCGAGAGGCTGGCCACCTCTCGTCCTGTTCATCAGGGCCTAGAGACCACAGCCCCTATTGTGCCGACTCAGGTTGGCGTTTCTGCTACATTAGAGGTGCACCTCCGTCTGTACAGAGACCTTTTCCCATCATTCCCGATTTCTTTCAGCAGCAGCAGTTCATGCAGCATCAGCAGCAGACTAGGGAAAACTAGCAAGGGCGAGCTATCGTCAAGACAGTCGAGGATGCACAGACCATTGGAGATCTTACTGCAAGTTCTGTTCTTCTCAATTTCATTCCTGAAATTGTCTTTTATAACTACCTTGAAATTCGATTCCATCTGTTCCTTGTTGATTGATTAATTTTGTTATGTTACTCTTCTATTATGTTTGTTTTTTTTCTCTTTCTGAGAAAATCATATGGGTTAGGTCACCTCAGTTATGGAATCTAGAATCTTCGATGGTCATGTTAGTTGGCATAGTGAGGACATGTAGTCAGATTTTGGATGTATTTCTCGGGTATGGGAATTTAAGGTTTTCGCCATCGCATGCGGCAATACGAAAATTTTAAATACCATGAACCTAAGGGTACGTACCTTAGTCAAGGACTCTGTGATTATCGTAGCCATGCTCACTAGCATGATGAAGACTCTGGACAACATGATTTAGGACAGACGCATATGATTAACAGGTTGTATCTTGAGAAGGTTTTAAACATCATACCCTTCTGTTGTTGTAAATAACTTAGGAGTAAGAATATTTAGTTTGTAGAGCTTATTCATAGGTAGATCTTCATAGTGAAATGATATAACGACTTGTAGAGTGTCTGTACCCTAGAGATGATAGTTAGCATTGGTATTAGAATAGTAACCTATTGTAAGTGATTTTTCCCTGTTTTTATAATACCAACCAGTTTATATAGGATGTTAGTATGCCTTACAGCCTTCATGATTGTTATTATTTTCCCTTACCCTTCCCAGAGAGGCACCCGTGACTAGACCCTGTCCTTGAGTATAGTTATAGCTGCACCTAAGACTGAGAGGTCTATATACATAGATAGATTGCAGAGGGTATTGGCATATGGGATATGGGTTTAGTTAGTATCTATGGGTCATTGTTGTATAAGATTATTGACATGTTGTTTAGCCTATATTTGGTTCAGTTTTCTATTCTAGTTAAGTTCTCTTTGTGTTGAGTTCAGTCATGTTTGATCAACCTTTACAAGTAGTATGCAGACCCTTGCCTGATACGTATGCATGCTATACTTTGATTACCAACCTATCTAAATACATATTAATATGTTGTTGATGTTTAAATTCTCAAAACTCTAATATTCTGATACAGTACAGTATCAGAGACTGGTTCTCTGCTTTTTCCTATTTAAATTCATAAATTAAATATAAATTTCATGTTATTAGTTATGTTTACATCACTGCACATGTATGTTATATATAGGGTTTCAATTCAAAAATTGGTTGAGTTTTGTGTTTGAATTTGTCAAATCTAAGACTGTGTGCATATTAACCCTTAATGCTGGATTTTAAATGTTAGTTCAAAATTGCTATTTCTTTTAATGTAATATTTTGAGCTATATACATTGTTGAATGTAGGAATATAATGTTAGGTTTCATATTCTTACAGGTTAGGTTGTGATAAACATTGGGTTGGTTTGATGTTCGAATTTCTCCAAAACCCTAAAACTGAATACATGATTACATTTTTTTTCATTGATTTCAAATGTTTAGTTCGATTTCAGATTTAATATGTAATATTAAACTGTATGCATAGATCAATGTATGGATAGTATGTTAGGGTTCATCTCCATCATGTTAGGATGTGTTGGGAGCATTGAGTTAGTTGTGATGTTTCAAATCCCTAAAAATCTGAAACTGCATTATGTTAATATTATCCTAGTTTAAATGTTAGCTTATTTTTAGATTTGGTATGTAAATACTGAACTAAAACTGGATTTAACCTTTCAATACTAAGCTATACCCTGTACAAGGACACACACACCCTAACTTAGTATACACTGCCATGTAAACCTAACCCTTCCTCTCTATGTTATGTTCATATACCTGTATAAATATATAGAGTTATGCATACAAGTTATAATGTATATAGATACATAACTAAATCTTTATATATATATATTTTTATATAAATCTTTACTTATACATAACTAAATCTTTACTTATATATTATATATATATTATATATTATATATATATATATGGTTAGCCATGCATGTTATGAGCAAATGGGTTGTGTATTGTAGATTGTTTAACCAATATGCCAAGAGTAGTGTAACTTGATAGCTATTGTCTTGAAACCCAAATCCTCTTATACACATGCCTACTATCTAACCATATGAACATGTCCACATACACCCATACACACACGAACCACATAACATTTGCATAATGCTAGCTTCTTCCTCTCTAACACACTCTCTATATATATATTGTGATTGGATTCCATGCAATTGACTTTCATCCTTTAACTTTTGATTTTAATTTTCTTGAATAGTATCCCTTAATAGATAATTGGTAGTTATCTTTATTATATTTTTTTGATAAGTATCAGTTTTCATATAGGAGGGAAGAGTGCCTTACAGTCTTGATGATTGTTATTTCTATATCTTTTCTAGTTTAGCACCCTAGATGACTTGGTGTTTTGATACCCTATGACCGTTTTGGTTAGCATGACTAGTATACCTAGAAGAGACTTCACTACCACCGTATGCCATGACCTTGTATGCCGTCCTTTTTAATCATATGTTTATTTAAGTTCTAAGACTTTTATTATGGGGGTTTGACCTAGAAAGAGTAGGAACATTTTAATTTCGAGGACGAAATTTTTATAAGGTGGATAGGATTGTAACACCCAGTTTTCCAAAAGAGGGTAATTTTGAAATTTTGTAATTTTAGTCTTTTAATAATGATATTTAAATCATGATATGATTTATGATGATTTTTAATCATTTAAAACTATTTTAAATCATGACTTATGATTTTGGTGTTTTGATAATGTAACCTTGGAGACTGGTTGACCTAGAGCCTAGCCTTGTGATTAGGGTATTCTGTTTATCATTTCTATTTTAAGGGTATTTTTGACATTTTTGGGGTAATTTAAATTTATTAGAATTTATGGGAATTTTTAGGAATTATTTTGGAATTGTTTGGATGAAGGTTGACTATGTTGACTTTGACTAGTTTTGACCCTTGTAGACCAACCTAGAAGCTAACCCTAGTTAATATGGACTTGGTTAGGTTATATGACTCTAGTCTAACCTAAGCTAACCCTTGGTTTGGTCAATAGACTCTAGTTAGCAATAGGAATTAGAAAGTCATAAGTCATGACTTATGATTTAGAATCATTGATAAATCAATTTAAGTCATAGCCTTGTAGATTGGCCCAAAGCCCAAGAATACAAAACCCTAGCCCTAGACTCACTTGGCCGGCCACCATATACACCTAGGGAACCCAACTCTATAAATACTCTCTTAGTTTAGGGTTGCCTCTTTTTAGGAAAGCTCAAGTTTAGAAAGAGGTTTGTTCCTATTTCATTTAATCCATAGAAATTACATTCCATGTCCTTTTTTATTCAAATCTCTTCCATTAGGTTTTAATATACCTATACTTGCTGTTATTGGAGTTTTTTTCAGTTTGGTATTGATTTGTTGGATTGGAATATCAAAGAGAGGAGCTCAACAAAGGGGGATTTTCTTAGAAGTTCATCTATAGGTAACTTCTTCATTCCTTAATGAAATTTCGATTTCTTTACACATTTAGGAAGCCCTAGGAGTCCCCTAAGTGGCTGCATTGGTTTCGTGTCAAGTTTCATAGGTTTCGTGTCCGTTTTGGACACGTATCGGAACCCACAGTAGGTGTTTGTTGAAATGTCCCAAAGGACATTTCAACCTAATTTCTAAAAGCTTTTGAATAGGAATCTAGGTTTTATTATGCTTATTGATTTCTGTTTCTCTGAGGTGGTGATTGTATCGTGTCGTGTCATTTTGGACACGCGAACCCACAGTTTCTGACCGCGTAGTTCTCTCCTGCTACTCGGGGCTGTAGCGGACATGACACGCGATGATATGACACGAGACTCGACACGCACCATAGGACAGTGACTGACATGCCACGTGTCAAGTCTCACGTGTCCACGTGGCGTGTCGAGAGAGATATCAGTATCACACTGATTTTATACTGTGCAGTGCACACGTGAAATCGAGCACTGATACGACTCTGTAGCTTCGGACACGACACACTAGGACACAGTACAGGATGTTGGACACGTAGCTAGACCCTGGACGAACCTAGGGTTGCGAGCACGAGGCCTGGTCTGGCCTGTGTTGGGTGCACGACACGCGTGCACTCGTGCATGATGTTGTGTCTGTTTTTGTGTTTTGTGTGTGTCCGTTTGGTCTTTTCGCCTTGGACACGTCGTATCTCATTATGATAGGACAGAAACAGTGTACTGGATACGAATGCATGCTTGTTTACACTTACCAACCAATATTTTTATGTATTAACTCGTTTTAGTTTGTTATTTTCCAAATACCCTAATTTCTGAAACCTATTAGCAGTTCTTCAACTTCAGTTCTGGAAATCGATTTTGGGTAGTATTTTTAACCTGTTTATTACTGTTAATATATTGGTTTAATTCCTATATTGGTTCTCCTATAGGTAAACTACCTGTGTGTCGATTTTGGTGTAATTTGGTGGGTTATTGACTTCAAATGGGTTGGTTATGTGTAGGCTGGATTGAACATTCAGATTTCTGAATGTCATGAGATTGTTTCCCTTCCCTTTCCTTTACTGTTAAAACTGAACTGGAGTATTATGATTTTGGTTATGATTGATAGTTGAAATCTAAGAATTAGTATAAGACTGAACTGAGAATGAAGTTTTGGGTTTAAAACTGGAAAATGGGACTGTCCTTTACTGGTTTCTTGTGCATAGTTTCATTTATCTTTTTCAGTCCAGGTTTGACACACATTTGCTCATCCCTCACTCATCACTCTCGTTTTTCTCACACACACATACACAGCCCCCTCATGTATGTCTCACAATTACATACACACTGCCACAGTTTCC
>JANAVB010019102.1:0-38033 GCA_029216955.1 Iris pallida | reverse complement strand
TGCTACATTTTTTCTTTCTTTTCATCATACTTGTAGTTGATTTGTACTTTCTTTCTATTTCTGTGGTTTCGAGATATTTACCCGCACAGACTTCATTACTTTTATTGTTGGATATTTGAGATATTTTCTTATTTATTCTTAATCTCTTTGTGGACTCTGTGGATGTGATTAGATATATATACCTGTGGACTGTGTTATATTTCTTGTGTTATTATTTACAGCTTAAGTATTTCGCTAATGGGCTTGTAGCTAGTTTGGCCCATTGGTGAGTGCTGCTGGCATGTATTCGTATACCTGGTCCTACGTATTTTGGGACTGGGGCGTTACATGTTTTTGTGGTGGCCCATGCAGGTCTTCGTTAATCACTTCGGTTACGTTACTGTACCGATGTGAGCCTGCAATTAGCATAGGAAAGACCCATATCACATCCACATGCTTGATACCTTCCTTGACTTCGTTTTGAACTCTCACTTGACTTCTTAATTTGCATCCAGTTTGATTATGTTCTACCATAGTCCTTATTTATTCATGCTAGCAAAACAAATCTTCATAATGGATGTATTTCCCTACTATCACATTAGGAAAGCAGGAGCACAGTCATTAGAAGTCATAAGTGCAGGTGAGGGACTTGAGGAGACATCCACAAACAAGATTATAGACTTCTCTCCGACTCTTCAGATCAGAGATGTTTCCATGTTATCTTCTTTTTCAACATGATTGCTTTTGTGTTCTTTCCTACTCATTTGACTAAACCCTTCCATATTGACTTCTTGAGTAATTCTTCCAGTTCTTTTGTGCTAAGTTATTGGAAAGTGTATTAGGATTGGTCTAAGGAAAAGTTTGAAAAATTATATTTATCCTTGTATTACGGAATCAAAGTTTTTGCAGCCAGAGAAATACTGGCGAGACAGGACTTCAGATAACGGCATCATGGCTACATATATTTCTCAAATTCTACTTGAATCATATCCTATGCATGTTGACATTTTTTTCTGTATTTCGTAAAAATTTAATTCAAAAGTATTTCATGGATTTGGCCAAGATAAGCTCAAGAACCTATATTACTTGGCATGGTAGATGTGCACTACAGCCATCCCGTATTATGGAATAAGAAAGTTATTTGCAGCCAGATGCACACTGGCGTGGTAGTAACTTTATGTGACATAACCACGGAGATAATGGTTCTCGAGTCTTACCTAGACTATGTCCTATGCATCTTATTTGGCTTCACATCGTTCTTGAAATAATGCGACAAACCTTCCTGCTTTGCTTGACCCTACCGTTGTTTGAAATTGGTATATAGGTTTGTTTGACCCAGCCTTAGGCTTCTATTACCTTCTATTTATTAGATGACTAAAATAGACAAACCTTATAGTTATATTATAGAATATAATTAAGGTAGATTATTGGTGTAATTGTGAGGTGGTAGCTAGAAATGGATAAATTTCTTAGAGATGGATCCTAGTAAAATTATGAGTCGAGTATGAGTGCCTGGATATCGGATGCGTAGAGCCTATTATGAGAAATTGCTAGGAGTGAACTGACGAGTATCATTGAATAGGTTATAATACTATACCTACGATAAAGTGAGTTATATTGGGAGTATTGAGGAAGGAGAAGTGATAGCCCAAGCTTAGTAAGTGTGAATTCTGCTTTGATAGAGTTCCATTCCTTGGACACTTTATCTTGGGAGAAGGACTTTCAATGGATCCGGAGAAGATAGCTACCGTAGAGTCTTGGCCGACACCAACATCGATTGCAGAAGTTTGGAGTTTTTTCGGACTTGCAGGGTATTACAACAGGTTCGTAGAGAATTTCTCACGGATTGCAGAGCCGATGACACGGTTGAACCGTAAGGATTAAGAGTTTCAGTGGACAGAAGATTGTCAGAAGGCTTTTGAAGAGTTGAAGGAAAAGTTGACCTTAACACCTATTTTGACGCTTCCTTATGGATCGGGAGATTCGTTGTATACAGTGATGCGTCGGTAGTGGACTTGGATGTGTTTTGATGCAACACGAAAAGGTCATAGCCTACGCATCGAGGTAGCTGAGGTTACATGAGAATAATTATCCTACTCACGATCTGGAGTTAGCAGCGGTGATCTTTGCATTGAAGCTATGGAGGCATTATTTGTATGGAAAACGTGTGGAGATATTTACGGATCATAAGAGCTTGAAGAATGTCTTCATGCAAAATGAGTTAAATATGAGACATAGGCGGTTGTTGGAGCTTATAACAGACTATGATATAGACTTATAGTACCATCCTGGCAAGGCGAACGTAGTGACAGATGCTTTGAGTAGGAAGAATACTGCATTTTTCTTGGCAGCTCAGTCATAATTATTAGAGGATCTTGAGAAGCTTGGAATAGAATTCATTATGCTGGGACAACAAGGAGTACTTGCCAATCTTGAAGTACATTTGTTACTTGAGGATTAAATAAAGGCATCATTACCTACAGATACAAGATTTTGAAGACTTCGCGAGAGGACATAGGCTGGAGAGTAACAAATACATGGACCAGAGCTTGTAATGCAGACAGTCGAGAAAGTGAAGCAGATTCAGAGTCATCTTCAGCCAACTCAAGACCGACAGAAGCATTGGACCGATACGTATCATCTACCACTGGAATTCAAGGAAGAACAACATGTGTTTTTGAAGATTCCATCACCGTGGGGCACCATTAGATTCGGAAGTAGAGGAAAGTTGAGTCCAAGTTATATTGGACCGTTCGATATCATTGAGCGAGTAGGAGAGGTGGCATATCGTCTTGCATTACCCCCATCACTAGATGGAGTGCATGATGTGTTCCATGTCTCACAGTTGAGGAGGTATGTGATTGATCCCAGTCATGTGGTAGATCACTCTGAGATCACGGTAGGTATCTTGGATACGAGTGAGAAGACACTCAGAGGGCAAACGATTAGATTGGTTCGTGTTGCATGGAGGCACCATTCTCCAGGAGAATCAACTTGGGAGCGTGAAGATTCTATGCGTGAGCGTTATCCCCACTTATTCGTAGATGCCGGTAAGTCTTAGCTTAATTATTCGTATGATAAGTTTTTTTTATAATTATGTTATTTTTAATTTCGATGACGAAATTTTCTAAGGTGGGTAGGTTGTAAGCCCCCTCATTTTTGGATCTTATTTTTAATTATTTTAATTATTTTATATAGATATTTTAATTTATTAAAGTCAATAATGACTATGTTAGTAGTTTACTGTAGCTTTGATTTTGAAAGCACAACAAATATTGTTTTCTCAAATCTAGTTTCATATTTGAATTCTAGACTCCTCCACCTTGAGTTTGATATATCATGTCCCATCCAATTTTGCTTTTCAACATTCCTTTGACTTCGTGCAATTTTGGGCCAACTTAGGCCAATTTGAGCCATTGACGTAATTTTAAGCCAACTTCCAATTTGCTTTTGGGACTTGACATAGATCTAAACCGTATGACCCAATATATGGTTTGACCCATGTTGAGTCTACAAGCCTAGGGTGCACCATCCAATCGAGTTTTTCATGTGCTACTTATTTGCAAATGGCACATGAGACTCATTAAATTAATTTTTCGGGTCCAATTTGACTAGTAATGCTACTCGGACCCTAACCTAGTCAACCCTACTAGTTAGAGCCTAATTAGGAGTACCAAAACCAAGTATATATATATATTTAAGAGAATTTTAGAGGTTTAATTGCAGCCATATGCAATATTCCCTTATATATTTAGCATGGTCAAACATCTAACCAAAATAGGAAACCTATTAATAATAGTATGATTTGGAGAACCAAATCCTATCCAAATTAGATCAAACCAAAGCCCATGCACTAAATATATATATATACCTATCAAACCCTAACCATCCCCTCTCTCATAACCATCCACTACTCCACAAATTCCTCCAAACATAGCGGCCACCACTCCAAACCCGAAACCCTAGCCGACCCCCCTTTCTTCACAAAATATAAATTCTTCTCGATTTTTTGTGCCAACCACCACCACTTGGACGTCTCTCTCAATATCCTCTTCCACCCTAGCAACTATAGGAGCAACCTTGCGGCCGTTAGAGAGGTGCACGACGTGCTACTTGGGCCGAAACTCCGTCGAATCGAAGTCTGAAACGTCACAGCAGGTTATTCGAATTGTAGAGGATGTTTCACCTATTTTTTCTCATATTTTTCTCCTCAAACCAAATCTGAGAGTTACCTTTATATGTCTAGTCCAACCTCTGATCACCGGATCTCCTAGTTCCAAGCGGTTTGCCCGTGACGTTGATTCTAAGACAGGGTATCCAGAACTAACGAATTCTGTTGTGGGCCACTTTTCACCTATCTAAGTTCAGTTTCTACCCTTTTAATATTTTTATTCAGAATCTAGATGTCGATACCTTTCCGACGCATATCTGAAAGTTAGGTTTTGCATCCGTTTTCTATTTTTAACAATTTATGACATTTGTCATGTCACCGAACTCCGAAAAATTTTGTTTTCCTTGTGTCCAAAAGTGTCAAAACTCCAAGAATCCATATTAAACTTTATGTTGTGCTATAAATACTATTTTAACTAATTTTTGGTATTTTTATATAATTTAGTAATTTTATTTTATCATTGTTTCGGGACTAAATTAATGGATCGATTTGAGGAAGTCATATGTGGCATTGACATAAGACCTTTTGTGAAAGGGTTTTTTCTATTGAAAATAGCATTATATCAATATATAAATATTTATAGATAAATTTCAGAATTTAAATATATTATTTTGTTATAATTGTAAAGTATTTACGAGACGTTGTTACCTATATGTACTTATATAATAGATGTAGTATCGTAGCAACGTTATGACAACTAGGAGTCATAAATACTCATATAATTTATATGTTGTATGTTGATATAGAATATTAAATATAGTGTATTATTATAGGTGAGCTTGAGAGGATCGACAAGGACACCGGAGTTGGACAGGCCTACCCGCGGACAGCAGTTACAGGTAAGCGTGCCTTGCCATCGTTACAGATCTTTTTTTTTTATCTTGTTATTATTTTTTTATTAGCATTGCATGACGTAGGATGTTGATACTTAATGTCTGTTTATAGACGGGTACCGATGTCATGATAGTGACATCGAGTATTGACATTAGGCATTACGTACATACTGATGTGTCCATTGACACGATTGACCACAGGACACCGACACATTCATGATACGATGTTTACATGACAATTCGTGGTATTGATCTCGTGTTAGCATTCTAGATTTCTTTATCAGGATTGTTTTTACTTTCGAGATGACTGTACAGTCTTGACATTGCTAGATTCTAGACATGGGGATTGGGGAGAACTTGACTACAATATCAGACCTATTGTCGTGTGGCCCGTTGTTTAGTGAACTTTATCTCTGTAGAAGAGTAAAAGATTATTACTGTCGAGAATTGATTGTCCTTGGTGCTACGACACAGGCACTGGGGACAATACCCTGTTGAGGTGCTAGTGAGCCTTAGTGGAAGGGGTCTGGTATTCTAGAAAAGTATCTCACTTGCATAGCACATAGACGGATACAGTAGATTGCCTTAGTTCATATTTTTATTTCTGTACCTTAGCATGTATATTATGCACCTTGCTAGTCCTCTGAGGACCTGGCTATTTCCCAGGCTTAGACGAAGCTGAAGACTACCCAAAGTTTTAAGGTTCGGGAGCTGAGACCAGAGGCGTACCGACACAGGAGGACGAGATAGTACCAGAGGATTTTTCGTGATCATGTTATAATCATATTTAATCTTGCTACATTATTTTCTTTTCTTTTCATCAGACTTGTAGTTGATTTGTACTTTCTTTCTATTTCTGTGGTTTCGGGATATTTTACCCGCACAGACTTCATTACTTTTATTGTTGGATATTTGAGACATTTCCTTATTTATTCTTGATCTCTTTGTGGACTCTGTGGATGTGATTAGATATATATACCTGTGGACTGTGTTATATTTCTTGGTGTTATTATGATTTACAGCTTAAGTATTTCGCTAATGGGCTTGTAGCGTAGTTTGGCCCATTGGTGAAGTGCTGCTGGCATGTATTCGTATACCTGGTCCTACGTATTTTGGGACTGGGGCGTTACACTCTTTAATAAAGAACTCACCTATAGTGTATGAAAAGAGATATCAGGTCATCTCTTGAGGGTAAACTTGTAGACGTCCAAAATTATACACTGAAACCAGGCTGGCACAGGGCCTTTATTGTGCAGCCAAAAGCACACGTAACTACACTTTGTGAGTGGAAAGAATTACAATTGTGGTGCAGAATTCAAGGCGTAGTCCATTCTTGTATCACATTATTATTTAACCCATGCGGGAAGATTCAAGTCGTCAGCGACATCTATCCTAATGCAAAATGGACAGTTACTGTAGGGAACGCTCAACCCTGGACACATATATATGTTGTGATATGTGGGGAATTATTGGTGCTTTCTTTACATGGAGAGAGCTTGCTCTCAACATGCCTTATAAATGTTTAGTCCCACATCGAAAATGCACCATGAGTTATCTCAACATATATACTTGGTTGTATTGTTGAGAGATGCACATGGGGTGGTAACCCTAAGGAGGGAATCATGTGGGTGATTTTACTAGGAGGTAAGAATAAGGCTCCAAGGATTAAGCATTAATGCTTTTGTCATTCTCTTGGATTAATTCCATTTGGAGCTAAGCCCCAAAGGGGCTTAGCGACTCGGACTCGGACTCGGACTCGGGCTCATGGGCTCATGGACTCGCACCAGGCTGACTGTGCAGACTACAAGTCAGTTATGGAAAGCCTAATTCAATGCGATTAATTCAGATCCACTTTTTGTGGGATTTAATTCAATCTTTCCATAAGATTTGAATTAATTTCGTTGCTATCTTTGTGGGATTTAAATTAATTTCGTTGCCATCTTTGTGGGATTTGATTCAATCTTTCCATAAGATTTGAATTAATTTCGTTGCCATCTTTGTGGGACTTAATTCAATCTTTCCATAAGATTTGAATTAATTTCATTGCTATCTTTGTGGAATTTAATTCAATCTTTCCATAGGCGGTTCGGATTTCCACCCTCTCTCTATATTTACTCTCTTCTGGCCTCCTTTGTGAGGTACTACGAATTTTATAAGTCAGAAAAGAGAGAGAAAGAGAGGGAGTTGCTGCCGCCATTGCAAGTCCATCCGAGGAGTCAGAACAGAGGTGAATTTGAGCGTTCTACAAGTTCTTCAACTTGCTGGTTCCTGGAAGCAATTCGTATGGGACGAATCTTGCTTTGAGCAACGGTGTTTTGACAACCCAGCAACTTTTCTTCATCTTACCTTTTTTTCTACATTATTGTAACTCGTTCTGTCCCAATTGCAACACATTTGCAAGGAAGAACGAGAGATCTTCTTTTCTCTATTTCCCTCCTTCATATTATAATCTGGCTATTTGGTTTTTTACATCATCGTAGATCTTGAGTTTGATCACTGCAAAGTTTTTTGTGTGACATCTCAGATCTCGATTGCATCAGTTTTTCATCTTTGGTCAAGCCCCGGGACTAACAAGAACTTCCTTCAATTCCGCTACGACAGTGATGAATTGCTACACGCCATTGGCATCGCAGATGCAGTGGTTGAAGGTGTACACTAGAATGAATCCGTCACATGCAAGCCGAGTTACCTGAAAGTAATATTTGTAAAGAGATCAAACATAAATTTGAAAAAACTTGTAACAACGAAAAAAATGTACAAAGTTTGTAACAACCCTGCACTCTGAGAAATGGAGAATCTGTGCCAATGTTGCAACCTCACACGTCGTCCACCAAGAACTTATCCAAGTGTCGAAACGGTGGCCGGAATCCTCCGTTCGTTTCCCTGAGCCGTTCCAACGTTACGTATGCATCCGCCACCCGGTACGCTACTCCCTCTCCTATGTTGGAAATTTTCTGCAATAAAAAATAAAATATTAAAATTGTTACTGGCCTCCGGAGAAGTCGTGCACGTAGCACTGTCTTAAGAGTTAGCTCGGGTCTATGTGCAGACTGAATCTGAACGCCTCTAGTGGTAAAATCTCCGCTCCACCGGAATCTCGTTGCCGCACACGACTCGGAGAGAGTGACCACCGACTTAGCTCTGCCCAGAACAACAACGAAGGAAACAGCAGCGAGAGGATGAGAAATATAGAGAGTTTCGAGAGGAATGTATTTCTATGTGTTAGAAAGGAAAAGAAACATGAAATATATATAGGCTGACGAAGGATCACCAACGAACAGAGAGTTGATGACCATTTAAATTGAACGTTACAAATGTATACAGCACATGGTTCATTGAACCTGGACGGAATTCAAAATCGAACCGTTACAGAAATAAATGTGTGGTAACGGTCAGAAACTTGAATAAAAAAACCAAAAAAATTCTTTAGGGTCTCAGCCCAAACTCCTAGTGGAAATCGAATCGGCATTCGGCGCCCGCAGATGTGGGCACGTACCCGCACCCGTTACGCGCGCTGAACCGAACCGAGCCGAGCCAGGTCGGGCGGCAGCGGCGGCGCGCGCGTGGCCCATACACAACTTTTAATGAAGAAAGAGAGCACAAATGAATATAAGCACTCATAAGCCTTGGTTCCAGGCGATGTGAGATTATTGGTTTGGAAAACTTGAGCTTTTTCTCACTCCAAGAGTAGCAGCAGCTAACAATCCCCCCCCCAAAAGGTCAAGTTCTAAGATAATAAAAAGAAGGAGAAATGACAAGAGTAAGAGAATTTCTGGACAGTTGTATACTATGCATAAATGAGATGGACTATAGCCTTGAATTTAACGTAGTGACTATTATTTTTGTCTGAAGATGAGCTTGATGGACTACGCCTTGAATCAGTCTTCTTGAACCAGACTCAGAAAATAGCACACATAGTACGCTAAAGGTACTTGGGTCTATTGGGTGGCGCGTTTGATTGGCCATGCGCACTTTTACACATTTATGAGAGTTGTCTAGGATTGTCCTGTCCTATAGTCGCGGCCCTCATGACCTCTCATATAGGTAAGTCCTCAATGGTTGGTGATAGGAATAAACCATGCATATCATGCTTGGACTTATTAAGAGTTTAAACTCACCCTATCCATATCACAAAAGGAACACTGTCACCATAGGGATGGAATATCAATGTACACATGTACAGCCTCCTGGACTTTTATTTTAAAGAGAATTTAATCTCAAGGTCAGTGTTCCATAATAGTCACCTAGTCCAGCTTGTTTCTACCCATTGAACCGACTTCTTGGGATCTCCAGTCAGACTCGGTTGGGTTGCCACTGCTGGTGAATATACTATGGGCTTAACCCCATCCCCCTCGATGATTCTAGGATCAATGTCCTAGACATACCCTTTGTCAAGTGGTTTGCAAGATTCTTTTCTGACTTTATATAGTCAATAACCACATATTTGTCCAATAGGCTCTTTATTGACTTGAAGCGCAGCTGCAGGTGCTTGTTCATCTTAGCATTCACAGAATCATGCTTTAGTAGTTCTATAACCGATTTATTATCACAGTTTATAGAAATTGTAGGAATAAGATGAACATAAACATGTATATACATAATAAGATTTCTGAGCCATTCGGCTTCTGTACAGGTAGTATCCAAAGCTATCATTTCAGAGTCCATTGTACTTCTGGCTATGATAGTTTGTTTACATGATCCCCAGGAGATTGCAGATCCTGCTAGGATAAAATTATATCCAGTAGTGGATTTCACATCATGTGAATCAGCTACCCAATTTGCATCGGAGTAACCTTCTATGATATCAGGGTGTCTAGTATAATGAAGTTTATAATCTAGAGTTCCCTTAAGATATCTAAATACTATGTCCAATGCAGTCCAATATGATTGATTTGGGTTACTAGTGTACCTACTTAATCTTCCAATAGCAAATGTAATGTCAGGTCTAGTCCTATTTGTTATATACATAAGGGACCCAATTATTTGTAAATATCTATGTTGTTCTATAGGTGATCCTTCGTTCTTCTTGACAACAATATTACTGTCATAAGGGGTATGGGCAGGTTTCTTATCAAAATACTCAAACTTTTTTAGCATTTTTTTTAATTGAATGTGCTAAGGATAGAGTATAGCCCTCTTTGCTTTTGGACACTTCTATTTCTAAAATCAGATTTGCTTCACCTAGGTCTTTCATATCAAATTGGTTAGATAAATAATTCTTAGTGTTATTTATCAGTTCCAGTGAAGATCCTAGAATAAGGATATCATCAACATACAAGCATAAAATAATACAACTTTCATTTGTATTTTTAGAATACAAACATTTGTTATATTCATTTGGTACAAAACCAAATTCTATAATGAATTTGTCAAATTTGTTGTGTCATTGCTTGGGAGCTTGCTTTAGGCCATAAAGAGATTTTACTAATCTACAAACCTTATTTTCTTGGCCTTTAGCAATAAAACCTTCAGGTTGCTCCATATAAATTTCTTCCTCTAAATCACCATTTAAAAATGTTGTCTTTACATCCATTTGATGGATCAGCAAGTCATAAATGGAAGCTAAGGCTAGGAGGGTTCTAATAGAAGAATCATAGCAACAGGAGAATAGTTATCAAAGTAATCTAATCCTTTTTTTGGGTAAAATCTTTGGCTACTAATATAGCCTTATATTTTTCTATGGTACCATCGGCTCTAAGTTTCTTTTTAAAAATCCATTTACAACCTATGGGTTTGCTACCTAAAGGAATGTCTGCTAAAAACCAAGTATTGTTCTCAATGATGGAATTGTACTCATTGTTAATAGCTTCTTTCCAGAAAGGGGCATCAGGAGAGGATATGTCTTCTTCATAAGTTGAGGGATCACCCTCTATCAAAAATGTAAAAAATCCTTCTCCTAAATTCTTTTCAATCCTTTCTCTTTTACTCATTCTAGGTTTTGTGACTTGTTCAGGTTGAGAACTAGGTATTTGATCATGAGAACTAGTAGATGGAGTAAGAGAAGGATTAGAGGAAGATGAAGGGGTTCTATCCTTGAAGGAAAATATATTCTCAAAGTAAACTGCATCTCTAGCTTCTATAATTGTGTTATTGGAGATTTCATTTACTTCAGAATGAGTTACAAGAAATCTATTGGCATTGCTATCTAGGGCATATCCTATGAACACAGCATCTACAGTTTTAGGTTATTTCTTTCTCTTTTTGGGTTCAGGAATTCCTACCTTAGCTAGACATCCCCAAACTTTGAGGTAATTAATCCTAGGGGTTCGACCTTTCCATAACTCATATGGTGTCTTATCATTAGTCTTATTGGGTATCCTATTAAGAATATAACAGGCTAACAATAAGGCTTCTTCCCAAAGATTATCAGGAGCACCTGAGCTGAGAAGCATGGCATTGACCATTTCTAACAGAGTGCGATTCTTTCTTTCAGCAACTCAGTTGGACTGTGGTGAATAAGGAGCAGTTACCTCATGAATAATTCCATATTTTTCACAGAAGTTAGTCATATCATTTGAGGTGTACTCTCCACCACGATTTGATCTAAGGATCTTAATCTTCTTATCTAGCTGGTTCTCAGCTTCGGACTTATAGACCTTGAATCTGTCTAGAACTTCGTCTTTGTTCTTAAGGAGGTAGGTGTAACAATAGTTTGAATGGTCATCTATAAAAGTAACAAAGTATTTCCTACCGCCTCATATCAAGACCCTATTGAAATCACAAACATCACTATGGATAAGTTCTAGGAGTTCAGAATCTCTATAGACATATTTGAAAGGTAATCTAGTGTGTTTAGCTTGAACATATATCTCACATTTGTGTTCATCGTCTATAGGAGTCTTAGGGATAAGATCTAAGTTCATCATCCTTTTGATAGATCCCAAGTTCACATGACCTAATCTACCATGCCAAATATTTGATGATTCAATATTTGCAACAAAAGAAGGATTTAAACTTTTATTCATAGTACTTAAAATAAAGAGTCTATCTTTCACAAATCCTTTCCCTACAAATAAATCATTCTTAAAGAAAACTACTTTATTGGCTTACATTACAATTTTGTATCCTGAGGCTACAAGGAGGGATCCACTAACAAGATTTCTTCTGATAGACGGCACATGAAGCACATCATGAAGAGATAGAATTTTTCCAGATGTCATCTTCAGATCTATTCTTCCTCTTCCTACAATTTGTGCTGCTGAGCCATCTTCTAGAGTCACGCCTCCTCCACTTGATTTCTGATAGGTTGAAAAACAGGAGCGATCAAATGAAACGTGAACATTAGCTCCAGAATCCAGCCACCAATCATCAGAATGGAAAGACAGGTTTACTATAGGTTGAAAGCTTACAAACCTGAAGGAGCTGGAAGACCCATTCAGAATCATGTTAGCCTCTGGCTTGCCTTTTCCTTTGAAGGAGTTCTTGTAGTGCCCCGTCCCGCAAAGTCAATCGGAGGAATCGAAATGCCGATGGCATTCGGACTTAGCCTTGCAACGGCTGCTCGAAGGCTCGCTCGGTCGAGGCGACTCCTTGCTCAGGTGGGGTAGTTTCGGTGAACTCGCCTCATCTTAGCCTTCACTTAATAACTCGCATATTTTCAACTTGCACAAGTTAGGCTTGTTAATAAAAGAGACGCATCCACATAGCTAAGAAAATAATCCCATCGAGTCGGAATGTCTTAGAACATGAAAAATGGTCCCACTGTCTGCTTAGAAGTTGGCTCAGCGTGTTTTCAAATGACACTCGATCCTTCGTCCCGTGGCTTGGGAGAAGGAAGTTGGCCTAAGTTGGCCTAAGTTGCCACGACTCTCGAATTAGCCTAAGTCTTAGGCGTCGCCCGCATGAATGCTTGAAAATGCATGCACGGTCCCGTCGACCAAGGCTTGGCATAGCCTTCGCACGTCCCGCGAGATAAGTCGTCTTGCACGGCTGTTGGCTTAAGTCTAGGCACCCGAGAACTTGATTGTTCAACTCGAACCGTGCACGGCACGTTCCCTCGATGCGAAGCTCGGCGTAGCCTTTGCTCATCGAGTCATTGCCCGAATTAGTTAGACAAGTATTGTGCTGGGCTATCGAAGCCATTTCTAGCACTGTCCCGCTCTATCTGCGATTTTTAAGTCGCATAGTCCCTCGAGAGCAAGGCTCGTCGTATAAGGTATACGACTGGAGCGATAGCGTCGTCTATAGAACCAGGTCTGTCTAAGACATGAGCTACGGTAGATTTAGTAAAGAGTATGCCACGATCAAGGAAGCACGCGAGATCGGTCCCGCTACTTCGGAGTCTCGCTAAGTCTTGATAAGTCCCGCACACGAGATCGGTCCCGCTACTTGGGAGTCTCGATAAGTCCCGTACGAGATTGGTCCCGCTACTTGGGAGTCTCGCTAAGTCTTGATAAGTCTCGTATACGAGATCGATCCCGCTACTTGGGAGTCTCGTTAAGTCTCGATAAGTCTTGGCAAGGAATCACACGAGATCGGTCCCGCTACTTGGGAGTCTCGATAGGAAGAAGGAAAGAATGGTCATGATAAGAAAGGACATGATAGATCGAGTTTGAGTTTTGCATGGTCATTGGACAACTTGTCGACAAGGTGTAGTCTTCTCGAAACACTGCATTTCACATACAACAGTAATTGAAACTATCGATGGTTCCGAACACTGTATTTCACATACACTGTAAACACAGACACACATCATCACAAAAATACACATTATATTTTTTTAAAATTTGGGCAGCACCTCCTTCGTATATCATATCATCGCTTATAACCCAACGTAGGTATATTTATCATCCCCGTCACAGATATCACAAAGTAAATATCACAAAGTAAATATCACAATAAAAATACCAACAAAGTAAATATCACGAAGTAAATATCCAACAAACATACATGTCCACAATGGAGGGCAAATAAGAATGAAAATCAGTGTACAGAACGGTCAATGGGCCCATAGGGCCAATACATACAAAGATAATAAAAAAATCTACTGGATCACTAAGGACCCCTGCCGTGCATCTGGGATAGCATGTACTCATACTGCTCCTGTGTGAGCTGCACCGTAGGGGCAGTAGAAGGCAGTGCAACGTCTGGAGTCGGCGCCGTCGATGGACCGGAAGGACGTATCTGCTCCAGCTCTCGCAGTCGGTCACCATGCGCAGCAAGGGTACTCACCATCCTCTGAGTACTCTTCTCAAGAGAAGTATGTAGCTGGGTGAGTGAGGCAACCACGGTCCTCTACGATCCCTCCAGCTCGACCTGTCTACGCTCTGTGCGCTGCGTAGACTCGGTGAGCGTGTGCAAGCTGGCAGCTGTAGCCTGCTGTAGACTCATCAACTCCCATATACTGCGTTCGACCGTATCAAATCGTTCGGTGATCATCGGATCGTCGGATCGTCGCTCTACCCCAGCTGCCTCAGAAATCTGCTGCTACAACTCGTGACGTAGCTCATGGAGATGTCTACACATATCCTGCGCTCGTGATGACGCCTGCGATGCTAGAGACTGCGCACTGACAGAGGGGGCCCGGGATGACTCTGAAGCTAAATAGGCGCCGTAGGATCCCGTACCGTAGTACGTATCCTTCTTAAGACCGCCAATGGCGGTCATCCAGAGCTCATCCGACGATGGAGCTGTAGGCGGCTGGGAGGAAGTACCAGCCCCTCCTTCTGCTGGCGTACTAGCAGCAGCAGCCGCCTCCTCTTGTAGCCGAACAAACTCGGCCTAGAACAATGTTTGCTAACGTATAAGTGTTTGCTAAAGTCTATATTGATATCTATTTTCTAATTTTCTAAATTATAGTAAATTAATATAAAGAATAGAACGTACATATGTCTGCGTCGCCCTCTCGTCAATGAACTCCCCAGCCCTCCGATGGGTGACCAGGAAGACGGTCACCATGTTGGGTCCCTCACCCTTTTTTACCTATTAAAATATATTTTCTATTATTAGTATTAAACATTCTATCCAATTATATATAAAATAATATCCGTCATAGGAAACGTACCAGACGACAAAAATACCCTATCATCGGAATGGAGCCACCACACCACTTACCGGCGCTCGACCGTGCCACCTTGGCCTTGTCAGACCGCTCCTGGTACCTGGGCTCCCCGAATCTAGCCTTCATTGTAGTCCACTGCTCTGGCGTGATCCAACCATGGATCGGCTTTCCGGAGCGATCACGAAACTTCTGGTCGTGGATCGCATCACGGATGAGCTTGCCTGCGACGGCAGAAAATTGGGCCTCGATCTTCGCCGCCCGGTGTGGTGGATAGAAATAGGTCCTCTACAAGAAGTAAAATAGAAAAGTTGTATAATATACCCAAATAATTATTAAAATTTAAAAATAAATAAATTTTTTATCTTGAAGTGGACGAACCAAATGGCTTTCCTATCTGCGGGAGCATCTGGATAGTTAATCCAAGGCCCACCATAGTTCTGCCTCAGAAATACTCCCAGCTGTCTCTGTACTACAGGAGGCCGATATCTATATAATAATAATTTTCATGAATATATATGTACATATAATCATTTGAGAAATATACATTAACTAATTAACTTACTTCGTAAGTCCGTCCGTCCAAATCTCCATACGCGTCTCGCCAGGGAGAGCGCATGGAGGGTCACTCTCACCTCCTGCCTGGGCAGGATCATTCTGATTGCCGTCCTCCATATGCTCGGCGTCGGCTCCCCCCATGGAGCCGTCGGCAGAAGGAATGCTGGATGCGGGATCAGGAATGCTGGACGCGGGATCAAGAATGCTGGATGCGGGATCAGGAACGCTGGACGACGAGGGAGGAGTCGCCAACCTGCTGGAACTGCCCTGTCCCGGTAATGGACCGGGAACAGAACGGAACAATGGCGTACTCGGAGATGAGGATGAGGATACGGAATCTCCATCCCCAGCCCGAGGCAGACGAGACTGCCTAATATAAAATCCTTCGCGTCGTCCAGATGGTCTAGTCATACCTGATAATAACATATCACAATAAAACAAAATATATATTTATATGATAGACATCACAAATTTTTGAAAAATATCATAATCACAGATAAAAGTGTCACTAAAGGGTCACTAAAGTGTCACATATTTATATGATAAAATTGTCACTAAAGTGTCGAATATGATGATAAAACAAATGTACAGATTTAATCCTCTTCTGAAAATTCATCTAGTTCGTTTAGCTCATCTTCATCTTCTTCTTCTTCTTCTTCTTCTTCTTCTTCTTCTTCTTCTTCACTTTCATCTGCATCTTCCTCTTCAGATAATTCTACTTCTTTTACACAATTAGATGTGTAATGAGGAACTTCCGTCGTGTCCACTTCTATAATATTTGTTATAAGAGGTAGTTCATCCTCTTGATAAGCTATATCGTCAACCTCAAAGGTATTTCTAGCTTTGGTCTTGCATACTGCCCACCAGTCCGACCTTGTTGTTCCCCGTTTAGGATAACTTGTGAAGTACACGAGCTGAGCCTGACTTGATAGGACAAATGGTTCATAGGCTTGATAGCGACGCCGATAGTTTATATCCACAAGACCGTGCTTGTCTACTTTCCAACCTTAACCTTCAATCGGATCGAACCAATCACACATGAATAACACAATCTTAGCAGGCTCTATTCCATAACTATATGTCAGCTCCACGATCTCCCGTAGCACGCCATAGAAATTGTTGCCCGCATCAACATCTTTGTAGTTCGAAGATCTGATACACAAACATCTGTTTTTGGTGGAGCCGAGATCCACAAAGTTGTCTCTGATCGGGCAAGTTGTTGACTTGAACCTAAACCCATTAACACAGTAGCTTGGCCATATTTTTGTAGCATAAATTGGTCCCTTGGCTAGCGTTCTAATAGACTCATTCTCAAGTCTTGCGTATGGACGATCGACCTAAATACTACGAAAAAAGAAATTAAGCTCATTCTCAATCAAGTGCATATACAGAAAGGTAATTACAGAGTTCTCAAGTCTTATATATGCACTCAACCATGATAGAAAATAACACCTCATTTCTTGTTCTAGTTCTTCTTCTGTTATGTGTGGCCTACCTGACCTCACATCATCATTAAATATGCTGAAAACAACAACGTTCAATTAATATAATAGTATAATAATCAATACTATTAAAATAATATAGACGTATTAATTACTTACCCCTCTAGTTTCTCTACTTCCTCCTCATCGCAGTTGAGTAATACATACACCTGAGCAGCCCTTAGCTCATCATCGTTCAGATATCTCTTCTTTATTTTACCCGATGGCTTTCCTGGAGCATTGAATACCTTCAGTATTGTATCATTACATTCATGATCTCCATCGTCGTTTCTGGAAGCTCTCGTTCTATTAGTTGCAACATGAGGCTTGAAATATATTGAACAAAAGTTTGTAATCTCCTCGAGAACATAGGCTTCACAAATAGAACCCTCGATCCGTGCCTTATTTTTCACCTTTCTTTTTAGGTGATTCAAATATCGCTCGAACGGGTACATCCATCGATACTCGACGGGTCCACCAACATATGCCTCATAGGATAGATGAATCGGCAAATGCTCCATAGAGTCGAAGAATCCAGGAGGAAACATCCTCTCTATCTTGTACAGTATTACCGCAATGTCCTTCTCTTGCTTTTCTAGGCAATCAACGAGCAATTTCTTAGAACAAAGATCTCTGAAGAATATGCTAAGCTCCGTCAATGGATCCCAAACTGTCTGTGGTAAGAATTCCCAAAATACAATTGAAATTAACCTCTCCATGAATACGTGACAGTCGTAGCTCTTCATACCTGTCAATTTATTTTCCTTCAGATCGACACATCTTCTTAGATTTGACACATATCCATCTGGAAATTTTAGGTCCTGGATCCACCGACAAAGTCTCACTTTATTCTCCTTGTCCAGCGAGAAAATTGACTTCGGCAGAAACTGTTTTCCATTCTGCTCTATCAAATACAACACAGGACGTTTGCATATTTCTTCTAAGTCCAACCTGGCCTTGGATTGTCTTTTGTTTTTTCCTTTACGTCCATCACAGTATTAATTATGTTATCAAACACATTCTTCTTAATATGCATGACATCAAGATTATGTCTGATCAGATTGGTACTCCAGTATGGCAGATCCCAGAATATGCTCTTCTTTGTCCAGTTATGATCTCTACCAAATCCATCGCACTTGTACCCAGTTGTAGGATCTTCGATAGCACTTGTAAAATCTCTAACCTCCTTCCATATCGTGGCTCCGCACTACCTTGGCGGTGGATCACCCTTCTCTACAACGCCGGCACGGAATGCATTCTTGTTCCTTCTAAACGGATGATCTTTTGGGAGAAATTGTCGATGACAATCAAAGAAGCACGATTTTCCTCCGTATTTCAAGCGGAAAGCCTTACTACGGTCCATGCAATACAGGCATGAGAGACGGCCATAAGTGCTCCATCCAGATAACATTCCATAGGCCGGAAAGTCGTTGATGGTCCACATAAGGGTTGCCTTCATCTGAAAATTCTACTTCCTGGAAACATCGTACGTGTTAGCGCCTACTTCTCATAACTGATTCAACTCATCTATCAAAGGCTGTAAGTACACATCAATATTCCGCTTGGGATTGTTTGGACCATGAATTATAACGGTTAGAAACATGTACTGAGTCTTCATGCACATCCAAGGCGGTAGATTATACGGAGTGACAATCACAGGCCAGCACAAATACTGGGATCCCGAAAGACCAAAAGGAGTAAAACAGTCAGAAGATAGCCCCAACCTGACATTACGCGAATTTGAAGCAAAATCAGGATACACTCGATCAAAGTGCTTCCACGCTTCTCCATCGGATGGGTGATCCAACACTCCTTCAATCTATTCTCGCATGTGCCAACTCATATTTTCGGCCGTCTCTTTCACCATAAATAATCTTTGCAACCGCGACGTTAAAGGCAAGTAGTGCATTGAATCGGTCGGTCTTCTTGCACCGGTAGACCTTCCTGTACTAGTTGTCTTATAGTGATTAGCACCATAAAATCTGCACACATCTGCGTCCTTGTCGTCTTTGTAGTACAGCATGCACCTATTACGACAAGAAACAATTTTCTCGTATCCCATCCAGAGCGATCTCACCATTCTCTTAGACCGATAGAAGTCTTTAGGTAACTTAGCACCCGCCGGCAAGATCTCTATAATCAACTCCAACACTCGGTTGTAGCATTCTTACGACATGTTAAAATCTGACTTAATGCTCAACAGTCTTGTAACCACCTCCAACGATGAATGATCCTCACAACCAGGATACAATGGAGTCCTTGCATTCTCCAGCAACTCCATGAACTTTACAGCATCGACATTCGGTGCCTCCTCAGCTGCATCATGAACGAAACTAGGCCCCACAGCATCGAAAACCATGTTCACGCACCCGTCGTCGTATGCATGATTATCTGAAACAAAATTAGGTTCCGCATGCATTACGGCTCAACATAAGGCTCCGTCTCTGATGCTAAAGACACAAGTTCTCCGTGTGTGGTCCACTGATAGTAATTAGGCGTGAAACCCCTCGAGTACAAATGATATGTCACTTCCACTTCTGGATAATATTTCACGTTATGACATTTCACACACGGACACTTAATTTTGGTGTCATCCATGTACTGAGGGAACGCCTTAGCAAACTGCAGGAACTGCTCTACTCCCGCTATGTATTCATCCCGCACACCACACATATCATCAGAACGACGATTTTACATCCATGAACGATTCTGCAAGTAGTAATTCATATCCATTTGAAAATAATTCTGCAAAGATGGACACACATTATCCAATAGGCACAAATTCGTATATTATGTCTTATTCTGGGACGCACATTAGTAGCGGACAGTTACTAATAACCATACTATATCGCACATAAGTTCTTGTGCTTCTAACGTGTACACATACGCTATCGATTCTTACTTATGCCAATCTCATTCAGACACACTAGATTCGTTTAGATATCGTCAGGGTCAAGTTGAAAATTGTCTTAATTAACATCAATTTTCAAGACTTGAATATAATGTCACCTACAACCGATATCTAAGACCCATGACAAAGTCAAGTAGATCCCATGAATATAATGTCACCTACAATCGATATCTCATTCAGACACACTAGATTCGTTTCGATATCGCCAGACCATATATATATATAATGTCACCTACAACCGATATCTAAGACCCCATAACAAAGTCAAAGACATTATTGACAAGACTTGAATATAATATCAACCAATATCCTAAGATACTACTTAGAATCCTAGGATACTATCTTAACTCTAACATATTAACTGGCTAACTTAGGATACTAAACGTATACTCTGACATCTTATGTATCCTAGATATCCTAACATCTATCTCTAACACATATATATAGGAACTAGCCGCTGTCGCTGCCTACTGCACTAACATACTGTTAGTATCCCTCTATGAATTGGAATATGTGATACATGTATTTGTCTTCAAGAATTAAACATATGCAATTACCTATCACATACATATTCCTTCATTTGATACATATAGTGAGACACACATCTCTCCATGAGTTGTGGCCAAGGTAAGCTACTATCCTGCTGCCTTCATGGCTTCTGAACTCTACTACACTAATCTAACACTCACACCAACACTCACATGAACCTAGACTAACATTCTATTATCTGATACCATATTATCCTGATATGCATATCCCTTACTAATATCCTAACATACAAGGATACCAAACTTACTGATACTCAAGTGAGTATCTCAAAAACTCCCTATTCACCTATGGTTACAACCCATACCCTAAACTCTGATACAACTAACCAAGTGACCCCAAGCCTCTGATACATACTAGACACCCTATAGATTAGACCCTCTGATACATGATACTAAGGCTAACCCCTATGCCTATGGCCAAGTGTCACGAATCAATAGCCACTTGGGCAATCACCAAAAAGGAGGGTGTTTCCTGCTACTGTCACTGCTCTGTGGCAGAGCCAAGGGCAATACAGTAGCCAAAGCAAACTCTACTTTTCCTAGCCTCATGCCTATTGTCTGTAGTGCCTAGCCAAGGCCACTGCTCTGTGGCTACTAGCAAATGCCTAAGCCAAAATCTGTCAAGACAAACCATGTCAACCCAAGCACTGTAGGCCACACATGCATATGGTTTCCTATAAACCAACCCATCTAAACACCTGCACTCGACCATGGGGCACTCTCTTGTGTATCCAATGCACAGGTCTAATGGCCCCTAAACCTGTCACACCCCATCCTGCCATTAAGTTGTTGCCTATTAACACAGGTAACTCTCCTATACATTCACACTTCTCACACTCTTTTCCTCTGTGATACATGTATTTGTTATATCTGTTACATCCGCTGTCGCTGCCTATTGCACTAACAGTATGTTAGTATCCCTCTACTAATCCTATTGGGCATAAACCCATCCTAGCCACTCTCAAAATTTCTCCATGGATGATATCAAACACATCCTAACTTCCTAATGAGGACTCAAAAGAGCCTCAAAATCGAACCTATGGATTCAAAACACACACAATAGCTGTGTGTGTGTCCGTGTGTGTCTGTGTGTGTGTGTGTCCGTGTTTCCGTGTGTGTGTGTGTCCGTGTGTCCGTGTGTGTGTGTGGGAGGGAGAGAAGGAGGAAGAGGAGGAGTGTTAGGATTTACCGGAGAGAAGGAGGAGGAGCTCGGATTGGGGGAGGAGGAGCTCGGGGGGGGGGGTTGGGGTCGCCGGGGAAGGAGGGAGTCGCCGGGGGGGAGGGAGTCGAAAAATATGAAATTTTCGAGTGAGGGGGGAAAAGGAAACAGAACTGTGCCCTAAGTAAAAAAAAATTAGCGACGCCAACAGTTGACGTCGCTAAACATCGCAACCTTTTAATATATGGCGACATATTTTAATAATATGTCGCTCAACGTCGCTATTCCGCGACGTACTTTATCGACTGTCGCTGAACGTCGCTATTCAGCGACGATTTGCGATGTCAATAGAAGGGCGTCGCTATATTACATATTTAGCGACGGTATTTGGTGGTGGTGGTTTTGGTGATGATAGTTTTGGTGAGGAGGTTGAAAACTCTGCTTATTTTTTAAGGAGTTTTTCTTGGATTTGAGATGGCTGTTTGACTTAGATTTTACATGACTTTCTACAAGGTTTACCCTAGCTGTGACATTTTACCTAGCTTTGGTCTTGGACCTATATTCATCTTCTATTCTAATTCTGTGTAGAGCTTGAGAGTAAGTAATAGATCCTTGTAGATGTAGTAGGTCCTTTGCCACTTTAGACCAAGACGGAGGGAGTTTGTCTATCAAATATCCTATTTTGTGTTCAGTGGAAAAGAATGATCCCTTGGCTTGAACATGTCTAAGGTGTTCTTAAAATTCATGAATTTGGTCATTGATAGGTTTGTTATCTACCATGACATATCGGTTGAATATGGAAGAATTGAATCTATCAATTCCAGCATCATCACAACCATATTCATCTTCCAAAGCATACCAGAGTTCTTTACCGCTTTTATACTCAAAAAATATGTCGTAGAGTGATTCCGACATAGCGCTTAAGATTCTGTGAAAATGGTAGTCTATTTTCTTAGGGGTCTTGGATTTGGTAGAAGAGGAGGACTTGGAAACCCCTACGTCAGACTCAGTCTCATCAGAATTATTTGAGATGGGCATGGACCCAACGGACAGAGATAGTTGATGACCATTTAAATTGAACGTTACAAATGTATACAGCACATGGTTCATTGAACTTGGATGGAATTCAAAATCGAACCGTTACAGAAATAAGTGTGTGGTAACGGTCAGAAACTTGAATGAAAAAAACCAAAAAAAAAATTTATGGTCTCAGCCCGAACTCAAAGTGGAAATCGAATCGGCATTCGGCGCCCGCAAATGTGGGCACGTACCCACACCCGTTACGCGCACCGAACCGAATCGAACCGAGCCGAACCGGGCCGAGCGGCGGCGACGGCGCGCGCGTGTGGCCCATGGAGCTCCCACACACAACTTTTAATGAAGAAATAGAGCACAAAGGAATATAAGCACTCATAAGCCTTGGTTCCAGGCGATGTGGGACTATTGGTTTGGAAAAGTTGAGCTTTTGCTCACTCCAAGAGTAGCAGCAGCTAACATCCTATGCATTTCCACCACGAGCTTCCCCTTCTCCCCGTCTCTCAGCCGACCAGCTAGCGGGTAGTAGTGGACTAGAGCTCGTGTGAGTGCCCGACGAACGACTAGACCAGGGTCAACCTGACTAGGTCCGTTGTGGGGCCCATGGTACATGTGGAGGAAGAAAATGTGGTTGCGGATGCCGAATTGGTCATCGATGTTGGATAGGTACTTGAACTCGCTAGGGTCGGAATCTCGGGTGTGACCAGCTCTGGTTCTCCGACATGGACGAAAATTTTCGACCTCGCCATTGGAAAAAAAATTCGACTAGGTTTGGTCAATTGTGTTGATCGATGATGATTGGGTCGGTGAGTGGCTGTGGGTTTATAAAGGAATTTTTTTTGTGCGTTCTTGATTGATGGAAGAAACCGGTGATTTATGTTGACATTAAGTTTTTCAGTTCGAGGACATTTTGGTCAATTCGGAGTTGAATGTCGTTAGGAGCGTCACCATGGGAGTACGCTAAAAGCTTCTCCAACGCTATTGTTAAATTTTCAAAAATAGCTGCCAAGTAGGAGTCACAATACTTCATTGCAAAAAGCTTTCTCCAATGCAAATGTGGAAGAACATAGAGAGCTGAGGTGGCAGTGACTTGGCAAGCAAAATATGAAGTCTGATGTCTAGATCTACATCAGACTTCACAATATCCAATTTCCACATCACCACAGCCCCAAGCCCTCGTACTCCACCCGCCGGAAAATGAATGCGTCCTCCTCCTCTGCATCTCCTCCGATTCGATCAGCTGCAGTCCGTCCCCTTCCGCCATCGTCGCCGTCTTCCGGAGCTTTTTGTTGGCCGTCGTCCTCGGCTTCTCGTGCGAACGACCGAGGGGTCCTCCCTTGTTGGCTCGCCATCTCTGACAACTCCATCTTCCTCTTCATGTACCGCCTCCGCCAGAGATAGAAGCCTAGGAAACACAGCAATAGGACGACGGAGGCAACGGTCGAGCCAGCGACGGCAGCTGCGTGGGCGGTGGACTTGCGCGCAGGAGGAGGGGGGAGTATGGCAGAGATCTCGAGGCCGAAGATGCAGGATGCGGAGCGGTGGTCCTCGGGAGGAAAGGAGTTGGCAACGCTGGAGGCATAGACGACGACCATGTAGAAGCACTGGGTGGCGACAAAGATATGTTGCCGTCGAACGCGATGAGGCCGGAGGCGAGCTGGATGACTGCATAGAGGCAAGAGTTGCACTGGGTGAGATCGGTGAGGTCGCCGTTGCAGGAGGAGTTGAGCTCTTGCAGGGAGTTGGAGGCAAGCTGGTGCAGGGTGTTGTTCCATTCATGACATATGCATTGGAGAAGACAAATAAAAGGCATTGTCTTTTGGAAATCACAAGATGCCACCTAAACAAGACATTGTCCTGTTGCACATGCCACATATGAATCAAGAGATGCAATAAGACAATAGCGTTGGAGATGCTCTAAACGCAAAGATGTTCACGGCTCGATGACGTGGCGAGCGTACATGGCTGGTGGGGCCCGTGTGTGAAGCTGTAAAGCGACGGACAAAAGTACAGTTCTCTAGTTGAAAAGACTGGACTGCCCCTAGCATGTTGTTGCAAAATCCGTAACGGAAAGCTGTTTTGGACGTTTGGGAAAAGGAAAGAAAACCGCGGGAACGAGAGGAACGCCATAGGGGTGAGCATATAACGGTTGAAAACCGAAAACCGAACCGAACCGAACCGAAATATGACAAACGGTTCGGTTTTTCGGTTATCAGTTCGGTTTACGGTTTGAAAATTTGAAATAACGGTTCGGTTTTCGGTTCTTCATCCGAAAAACCGAACCGAACCGAAAACCGATTTAGATTTAGTAATTTATCAAACTACCCACAATATACATGTACTAATGTTTATTAACCCCTAACTGAGCGCACTCTCTTCTCATATTCTATGTCGGTGCTTCTTTGAGCACTCTCTCTATCTACCCTCAATCTATATACACTAATATCTTTCACTATATGTAATATAACAGTTCATAAATACAATAATGTCATATATTTTTTTAAATTTTGTTATTTAAATAGGCCAATTTTGCTAAAAACTTGAAGGCCATGCACATTGGCCCATGAAACCGAACCGACCGAAAATCGAACCGAATTAATTCGGTTCGGTTTTTGTTCGGTTTTTATAAAAACGGTTCGGTTTTCGGTTTTGAAAAATACGGTTTACGGTTATTTCGGTTTTCACATATTCTGTTCGGTTTGAACCGAACCGAACCGATGCTCACCCCTAGAACGCCAAACGTGAGAGTGAGGTTGCAGGTGTAATTATTGCAGCATATTCTGCTGAGGCTGATTTCGGCATTGCGTATGCTTTTTTTTATAAAGTACAAGTAAGTGCACGTAAAATAATAATATTATCTAATATAGTCAAATAATTTTTCTAATTTATCTTGTTAAGATGGGAGGTGTTCTTTTTATCTAGTTGCATTCGATTTTTCGCATTATTATATATAACAAACTTAATTTTTTTCAACAATTTTGTACATAATTAAAAAATTTAAATTAATAATGATAATATATATACGACATGGCTCACTTTTGAGTCGTTTTTCAGCCTCATTAGAATCTTGTAGATGAGGAAAAGTAAGTAAGTGTTACTTTTGTAAGTTGTCTGAAAAATTAACTAATTTTTCAAGAGAAACAAAAGCAACAGTTTTTGTTTCAAAGAAGCAAATAGTCTCCATAAGTCCATCTCCAAATGGAATTTCTAAAATTAAGTTTCTATCCTACTTGTCATTGTATTTTAAAGATATTTCTATCTTAGTTGGTAGAGTTTCTATATAGAAATTGTACACACAAAAAGCACTGTACAATAGTTTCCTTTTCTACTCTACGTGTCAACAAATAAAATAATCAATTTAATGACGTGGGACCAAATATCAATTGGTAGGAGAGATGTAAAATTTCTATCAGAGCTTCTACATATATAAATACTCGTAGAAACTTTTCATCCTACGTCACTGCCATATAGGATAAAAATTTGAATATAAATCATGATTGTGACAAGTTTTTTCTAGAATGAGAGATGAGACGCTCTAAGTTGTATCAAACACCCGGCTAAAGATATCCACCTCCATTTTATTTTTTTTTGAGATATTGACTAAGCTTATTGGAATTCCTTTTTTCGGAGCAATAGAGATTTTTTTTTTTTAATACATAGAAGTATATAGAACGAGCTTGCGTATATAACAAGTTAGGGCTACTCGTTGCAGCAACAAAGGCGTGGGCCCAAGTAAGCCGGCACTATTTTGCATTCGCCTCCCTTTGGAAACCCTTCGATGATGCAGGTCTTGTGGCACAACTTTAGGGATTCTTCGCAGGACCCCTTGGGGTTCTTGCACCTTTCATAATAATCTTCATATTCTTTGGCATCAACGACTGCATCATGCAAAAATAATAATAATTATTATTATTATTATGATATATAATCGTCAAGTATTAATTGGTAATTAACAAAGACTACGTTGACGTGGAAGAGAATTAAATTAAATTAAATTACATGTTAGGAGAAGGAGGAGGAAGCTCACGACAAATAGAGTAAATAAGAGGTTCTTGAGAGCCATATATATGTCTAGTGCGTAGTAGTGGTGGTGGTGGTGGTGGCGGCGGCGATGGTTTGAACTTTGAGGTATTTATATATATAGGTTGGATTGCAATTAGAGTTTGTCACGCGATCCTAAATGACTCATATCATATGCATGACAATAAGTTGGTTGATCTACGTGACAATTTGGTGTTCCTTAATTTTAGTATAATTTAATTAGGCTAATCCGCTTATCTTGGTCAATGATAGGGGCGTTTTTTGGACTCCGATTTCGTTTTATCATAATGGGAATCACAAAGACGAACCAAAAATTCGATTTCAATAAATTTGAGGGGGCTAAGTATGGGCTGATGGATTTGAAAAAAATTACCAATAATTTTTTTTTGGTGTGCTTGGAGTGGGCTGAGGCCTACCCCAACTTCTACATGTATGTTCAAAGGCTGTTGATGAAGGCACTAATTTTTTTTAAAAAAACTATTTTTGCTAGTCCTATTGTTTTAGGACTGTCAAATTTTTCGTAGTGTCTTTATCACGGGACATGTTCAAACTATAGGGAGGAGACGGTCGGCCCTCAAAGTATGGGTCCGCATACCCAACTTGTATTGATGTCGGATCAATTGTTGAAGCATATCAAATCTCTACTTTATAAGGGGGCTTGAAAATGGCTAGCCGTCTATGTTGTATGTCTATACTCACGTCATATAAAAATAAATAAACTTTAACTAATTATTTAACTATCTAATAATATCTAATTAGAGTCAAACACTTCTAAGTCATGTGATTAAGGTGGGAGATATTTTCCTTGATTGGATAGGTTCAATTCCACAAAATAGTTTTATTTATAACAATTTATAATTAATTTTTAATTTTAATTTTTTTTTACATATATGTTGCACGTGCACGTTACTAGTCCGTATAAAATGAGTACCAAAAGGAAGCATGAAGTTATTAGGAACATAAAGGCCAAGGTATGAACCCCATAGACAGGCTGGCCCAACTTAATGTTTAGACTAATTTCTTAATAGTGAGGGGTTTGAAGTATTTTATAGGGAGGATTAATTGAGTAGAGAGCTCCTCTACCAAATGCTTTTTCTATGTTCAACAAGTTGATCTCAACGCCTAATAGTCGCCAATTCTAAGAATTTCCTAGAAGAGGTCGCGTATATATTAGCATTTAGGTAAGTGCTTCATAGTCCATATCATATGCATGACAGTAATTTAGTTATTAGAAGTTTTTTTTTAAATAAGTTGGTTACATATGCCAAATTGGTAATTGTTAATGCAAAAACTAAGATAGACCGGCTCTTGTGGTTACTGAGGAGAGATATAAGATCCTGGATGAGTGGCAGAAGATCAATGGATCGAGTCACGGAGCATATTATTCTTTCAATTTATAATAATGATGGGAGTTTGGGACAGTGGGTCCAAAAGACATACAATACAACATGTACAAAGTTCCGTATGTATCGCTGGCATCTAAAAAAAACTAATGGGTATTAATAGAGATTATATGATTTTGTTAAATTATTTAAAAAACTTCTTTTCCAGGCTTTCACGACCTCCATAATGACTCTCATTATTCCAATCACTGGATCACTTATGGATGGAGCTACATAGACAAGATTGGATCCATTCCTTAAATACATTATTTTATTTTTTTCTGAAATTTCCAGCTTTTCTCAAATTTATAGCCTTTTTAAAAAATTTAGCTAACAATATTTTATTTGTTCCCTAAATGTGTCCATATGGCCCAAGGAAAAGAAGAATGCTAACCCAAATTTAAGTTACATAATTTTTACTTCCACGAAGTGGAATGACTAGCTCTACTCCTGGGACCACCCCCTCGAAGACTGTAGAGATAAAAATCGACCAAAGTAGAGGAATAATTCATAGAAGAAGATATGAAAGATGTGTTTGAAGCATGAGCAGATGGTGCACGAGTCCCTGATGGGTTCCCTTTAATTACTATTTTACACGAAAAAAGGCCAACCATGAAAGACCTAATTATGCCCAATCATTTATATCATTAATGTCAAGTCAATATCGGTTACTCTCTACTACTACAAGGAGGCTTCAAAAAGGAGTCGACTAAGTTGTATTTATGTGTATAAATGTGTGATTATTATCTTTTTACTTTTTTAAATCATGTTATTATCTAACTAAATGATATTAATCTAGCTAAACATATATTCAAAATCCGAAAAAAAATATCTATAACAAATTTTAATTAAAATATGTTTAAATTATATTTAAACTAGATAGTATTATCGAAGTATTTTCTTCTTCTTCTTTTTTACATATCATATTGCCTAAATGCAAGAAGAAAAAACAGACATTAATACTTGCATAAAAAATGCGTACAACTTACGTAAAGGTCGCTATTTCATTAATGGATCGTTGAAGATAGTTTAGAAGTCTTGACCAATCACTTAAAAGAAAGTCCTTCACCACCTAATAGGATATCATCAGATGGGATTCATCCAAGTAAGACAAATCTTGGACAGCCATATGAGAGAGATTGAATTAAACAATGGTTTTTGTCAAACCTAAATCCACAAATCATAATCAATAAACAAGAGGGAGAAAAAAATCATTAAGCTAGAGAACTTGGACAATGAGATGATCTATCTCCTCTCTAATCAATGACGGTATCAGAAATTTAAGCTAGGATGGGCTAGAGTGGACTATAACAGATTATGTGTATGGACTGACTCATATATAAAAAGTTAAAAACTATAAAAAAACAATATGAGTTTTTTTTTTTTTTTTTTGGAATGGGCGAAAGCCACCCCAGTCCTTTAGTGGTTCCGTCCTTTGCTGGAAAATACTATGCTTACAACCAATTTTGGTTGTAAGCTTTACAATCGCCTACGTGGCATCCTTTGATTGGGAGAGAGGGAGGACTGGGTGGGACCAGATGGGACCATGTTAGCAGGAATGGATGTGGGTCGTAAGAAAGTTGTAAATTTTTGGTAGTAGCATTTTCCATACTCATAAACGGAAAAAAAGGTAGACATATAATCATACTAAAATTGATTCTATATTATTTTGAAAAATGGTTCAGGATGTATCTGTTTTCTGATCATACAACAACTTTTCTTCCTGCTATATATGGATCTTGGAACTGTCTCCTTCTTCGAGGGAAGGAAAGCTGAGGCGCTTCGAGAGCCGAATGAGTACTATATTTTCTTTAATGTGCTGTCTGTGACTCGTTTTTTGAACGACAAAAATACGACAAAAATTCGGCAAACCAAAAAAATCTAGAACGACAAAAAAAGGAGTATAAATCGGCACAGTATGTACAAGTAAAATACGTTCAAAAAATCGGTCAAATATTCGTCAAATGGAAATATTAAGATTAGAAACTTCACATGCTTAAATAAGGTTATCAAATTTGAATAATTAAATATGTTTCCACCATATTTTTTTTTGCCAAATTTTTCAGTAATTCATACGGAGCACGTTAAAACTTCACATGCTTAAAATTCGCATACTAATTCTAATCTTTTAAAAGTACGCTTTACATATAATACAAGTTTTATTCGGGTGATTGCTGATAAGGCTCTCAACACGCGATGGAGCAAAATCTTGCATTAAAATCAAGGTTGAGCTCAATCTTGGCGGCATGAATTCTCAATTGACCCCTAGGAGCACCCAATCAAATATTTAGGGTTCCCATGCGAAAAATAACTCCTAAAAAATATAAGACTTTCATAACTAACAGAATTGAAGAATTGGTTCACGGAATCTCCGGGTTGGGAATTGAAGAGGAAAGGAAAGTAATTCCCAATGAAAGGGAAATTAGGAGGAAAGTGATTCCATCCATCCAAGCAAGGAATCACTTTCCCACATTGAAGTAATCACTGTCCTTTCACTTTCCCACATTGAAGTAATCACTGTCCTTTCCACATTCCTTGGCATTCCAAACATCGGAAAGGAAAATCAATGGAAAATAAAATTTTCCAGAGGAAAGGAAATGACAAGGAATTGATTTCCTTTCCCTTCCACTCCGCGAACCAAACGAGGCCTTAGAGTGTAGGAGAAGGTAAACTATTGTCTTTAGGAGGCCTCATTACCATTCTAAATTCAAAATTGCCCCCTATTCCTTAGTTACTCAAGGTCATTATTCAATTTTGTTAAATAAAATTATAACTACCTTATTTTTATTAAATATAAATTTCAACTACACTATTTTTTTCAAAAAAATTCCAGAAAAAGTAACTGCAGATAAAAATAGAATTATCTGTGTCCGACGCAATGACAACCGACACAAGTAGGGGATACAAACTGTCTCAAAGTTCCTTATTTCAAAATTTTCATACTCTGAACAGCAAAAGGAAGCCCATTGCTACACAGGTGGCTGAGCAGCGTGGCAACAACAAACATTTTTCCCATCATCAGCAGTCTGGCAAAGGCCGCCGTCGAATCCTCTGCCGATGCAGGTTTTGTAGCACATCAGAGGATAGATGCATTGCTCAATGCAAGTTGTATTCTTAGGTACTCCGGCATCTCCTCCGTCCACATCTAGAAAATAATAATAATAATAATAATAATAATAATAATAATAATAATAATAATAATAATTCGAGTCGCAAAATTGTCATTAAATAATACGATAAATTTTTGAAATCGAATGTTTGAGTCATATATTCCATTCGGATATTTAGCAAATACTCCCATTTAAAATATTCAAACTAGCATATACCTCCACTTTTAGAAGAAAAAAAAAACTAACAAATGCTCACATTCCTTTCTATGGAACAAAATAAAATTTTAATATATACCTCCACTATTTAATCAAAAAATTTGCTTATTTATAAAGGAATAGAGGCATTTATTTTTATTTTAAAAGTAAGAATATATGCTAATTTCTATATTTTGAATGGAGACATTTGCTAAAATATTTCTATTCCATTTAACTCATTAAAGATGCCATCTGTTTGAATTATTTTATTCCATTTAACTCCGTTAAAGATATATTCGTTGTATCTATAACATTGCCAAAAATTATACGTCCTAAATGGCGTAGCACTTCATTCTAAGCAAGATTGTTTTTTATATATACAAGTGTGATCGCATAAGGCTCCTAAAATCGAAAGATTTAAAAGAAATTAACCTTAATATATATTACTAAGAAGTTTCTGTTTTTAGATTTAGGCTTACGTATTTTTTGAAACTGTAATTACGTGACTCTTAAAATGTCAGGAAAAAATAATTTTTCATTAGAGTTGTTAAAAAAGTCATCTTTTACTATTTGTCTATGGTCCTTGAAATGTAAGAAATTACCATAATTCTAAGCACTGTTTTTATTCATCGTACCGAACATGAATATGACATGACCATGACATCTATTTTGATTTATTCGAATCGTGTCTATTATGTGTTTTACATGTGTCCAATTCAACACAATTCTTATTTTTCGAATGTTCATATTCCATATTTTTGGAGTGTTCGTGCTTTCCAGTATCGTAACATGATTATCAGTAAAGAAAAGGGGGAAATTACCAGATGTTAGGACGAAGGCGACGAGAACTGCTGCGATCAAGAGCTTCGATGTCGAAATCTTGGCAGCCATCTCTCTCCAAATCTCTAAGTTTGTCTCTGTGTGTCAGTGTCCGTGGTGAAGGTGCAACATTTATAGTGATGGAATAATCATAATAATAATAATAAATATTATGATATGGGGGATGAATCTTCTGGATTTTGATTTGAATGCCAGTTATTTGCTGCTTATTTTGTATTTTTGTAGGTATCAGGCTTTTCATGTGGACTAGTCACTAGTGTTTCAAATGTATCCGCGTATAATTCCAAAGGCTTACACATGAGCCTCGTTAGCAATCACCCGAATAAAACTCGTATTATACGCAAATTTTTTCGTATTTTTCATAAACGTTTAATACTTGCGTACTTTTGATAGATCCCAAATCAGTACATAAATATTAAGCATGTGAAATTTTAAACGTGTTCCGTATAAATTATTGAAAAAATTTGCACAAAAACATGCTGGAAACCTATTTAATTAATCAAATTTGACAACATATTTAAGAATATGAAGTTTTTAACCTCAATATTTTATTTTTTGAATATTTGACCGAATTTTTGAACGTATTTTATTTGCACTGAGCCTATTTATACTCGTACTTTTGTCGTCCCGAATTTTTTTCGTTTGCCAAATTGCTAACAAGGCACATGAGTAATGTGAGGGGTGAGTATATAGTTAAATATGTCTAATTTACTCCATCAATCTTATTTTTACAATATTATTTTTAACTTATCTTCTACTATATAATGTGGCTCGAAAATGGCTCAAAAGTGAACCATCCAAGCCATCTGTATATCTTCATCCATTTAAATAAATTAAAAAATAATAAATTAACTACCTAAATACTCTAATAATTATTAAAAAAACTCAACTAGCTATTTAATTATCTAACATAATTTATTTAAAATTTAATAACTTTAACTCAAATGGTTAATACAGGAGCCATTTTTCTTGGTTGCTTGAGTTTAATTTCTAGGAATCACAAATTTTTATAATAAATTTATATTTAATTTTTGTTTAATATTTTTTTCGCACGGCAATGCACATGAACATTATAGTTATACCAAGGGGGTAAATTATTCGTACACTGGCACGGATAAGATTTCAATTTAACTGAAAATACAGTTAACCATTACTTCGGTCGGTTACTTTAGAAAATCGATCAATTTTGCGATGAACATTTAAATTCTCTTTAGAGAAAAAAAATATCTATGATTTTCAATTTTAATTAACCGTTGACAGAACCAAATATCTAAGAAAATATTATTTTGCTATTTTATATTTCTTATTTAAGAAAGTATATATACTATATTAAGAAAAAAGAAAAAAGTTTGAATAATTTAGTAATGGTTTGCACATAAAATAAATTTTCTTCTTTATAATCTTATCAAAATATAATTTAAATATTTAAATTTAAATTAAGATTTGTTATATATATTAATATTTTAATTTATAGAAATTTAATTTAAAACTAATTATAATTTGTTATGGATATATGTGAATAAAAGAGAGGGTATTCGGTTAACTTATGCGGAAGAAAAAAAAAAGAAAAAAAAGAGGGTATTCGATTATGCAAAAGAAAAGAAGAAAAAATTTTAAATTATATTTTTTCATAATTTTTTAAAAGTAAATGGTTGATTATATACATACGACTTAGACGACTCATTTTTGAACCGTTCGAAACGATCTTATGTAGTAGAATATATATATATATATATATATATATATATATATATATATATATATATAGAGAGAGAGAGAGAGAGAGAGGAGAGAGAGAGAGAGAGAATATATATATATATATATATATAGAGAGAGAGAGAGAGAGAGAGAGAGAGAGAGAGGTAGGTAGGTAGGTTTTAGAGATTATTACAGAAATTTGGGTTAGTTGGTGAGTAAATATATTTTAAATAATTATATTTTTAGGCAATAAAGTATTAAAATAAAATTAGTTATCTCTCTGATATTTATGTTATATATTAGTATATATAGTTAGGGCCATATTTTTAATAATTTAAGTCTAGCATATAGGACTAGAAAGATTTACAATTTAAAATTTTATGTGAAAAAACATTAGATTGACAAAGGAGTTATTCCATTGAAATCTAGTATGTTAATCGAATCAACCGACTGCCCAAAAACACTTAGTCGGTTAACCAAACATATCGGTTTTGGGGTCTTAAATAGGTTGGTTTCGGTTATATAAATTGCATAATGGACTAAGTCGATTGACCAAATATACATCGATCGGTTAACCGACTTGTACAACCATAATATTGACGCAAGAAAACTTGAAAATATGTCTTGAGCCATATTACACCATGGACTGAGTTACATTACCTAATAAACTATAAGGATCGAAATGATAAGAAAACGCTACTAACACTCATTTGAAAGATAACAAATTCATATGCAAGAACAAGACAGAAGAACACACTATTTTGTGGTTACTTCGTCACCGTGACAAATCCAAATATCTATTAATTAACTAATATAAGATTGATTATAATATACGTTGGATTATCATGTCCCAAGATTCAATCCCTCACAAATCTCAAGAAGAAAAAAATATTACAATGAGATTGCTCATCACCATGTGTCGACTTCCTGAACAAAGCAGACACATAAAATCTTATTTCTCATGTTGCCTTGAAGTGCAAACCTAAACACGAGTACATTTTTCTTAGTAGAATTGGTGAAGCCTCTCCTTGAATCTCCTAAACGAGCACCCCATATGACATCTCCTTAGTCTACTTAAATAGGCGAAGAAAAATCTAATTTATGATAGTAAAATATTAAATTAGCCCCTACTCAATCATGATCTTCCAAATTGGAACCAATGGAAAAACTATTGTTGTAACAATCCACCGGAACCAATTTTCGTACAATGACATACTGATGCCATATTGCTAGTATATAATGTGCGACACCCCAAATAGGTTCGAGAAAATAAAACTTCAAAAATTAGTATAGTGTATTATAAACATTCAAACTTTACATAAGACAATAAATTCATGTGCGTTGCACGTTAAATATTTTTTATAATTTAATTAAAATTTGTTCAAATATTTAAATATTTTTAATTTAGTTTTGTTAAATAATTTCACTTTTTTTAATATTTTAATTTAAGTTAATTATATATTAGTTTAACTTTTTAATTATTTAAAATTATATATATATATATAATTATAAATATATATATATATATATATATATATATTTGTGCTTAGAAAAAAAGTATTTTTTTTATAAAATAAAAGAGGAAAAGTTATTTTTTCCTTATTTTTAAAATAAAATAATGGTGGATGATATACATACGATTTGGATGGTATGAGCCATTTTCAAACCTTATATGATTAATCAAGTTTCCAAGTCGTATTATACAGTAGAAGATGTATATGATAATCAAGTTGCCACAAGCAAATTGTGTCCGCATTTCTTAAACTATCTGATTATGGGAGACATCTTTTATTAAACAAACTTTCCTATTTTGTGATTGAAAGTTGCTTATTTTCTGCTAATAAGCCGATAGTTCAAGAAAAAAATGATATCAAATTAATTTGATTGCAAACAAAGTTTCTTAACCGAGCATAATTTTATTGATTACCAAATAGGACATCCATTTGACATGAAACAAAAATTGCTCTCCAATATTGTTTCAGTTCCTAGGAACCACACAAACGTTTCAAATAATATATAGGAGCCTGGCTGCGCGGCGATACGCACCACTGTCTCCCAACTCCCATCAATAAATGGAAGGAATAGTATGTCTCTTTAGTTCGATCTCTAATCTTCCGTCATCCAGCTAGGGTATTGCACCTCTCCTCGGTAACTATAAGAGCCACTCGAGTTTGGTGTTTATATTAGTTATAATACAAATTGGTACTTTTTTAACTATTAACCGACCATAAAGTTGCTTTCGAAGTTTTGCGGCATTACCGATCAGTCCCTCATTTTGGATGATTAAAACTGTATATAAAAAGACTTCTTCTAACATTCATATCAAATTTTAAATGCAAATATTGATCGAGAGTGACTTATCGGAAAGGAAGACGATAACCATAACGATCAAGAACTTTAGGGTGTCCTGAACAGCCATTTCTGTAGATCTTCTTAGCTTTGGTAGGTCATGAGTCATCAGTAAGTAAGTATGTTATTTGTATGTCAATTTTGAATATTAATTGTTCTTTTGTGAAGCCAATATCTTTTTATTATTTTGCGGTGCATGAATCTACTTAATCGATCAAGAACTTTATGGTGTCATGAACAGCCATTTATGTAGATCTTCTTAGCTATGGTAGGTCATGAGTTATCAGTAAGTATGTCATTTGTATGTCAATTTTGAATATTAATTGTTCTTATGTGAAGCCAATATCTTTTTATTATTTCGGGGTGCATGAACCTTCTACTTAATCTTATGTGAAGCCAAAATATTTTTATTATATTACACTCAATCGACTATGTTATCAATGTCTAATTTCTTGGCTGCTCGTGCCTGCATTTGCGTGTACTCTCTCCACCATTTCAATTTTAATTTTTTTGAAATAAGGTTGAAATTCAATAGGAGGGTCTAATGTTTATTTATTTTTATTTTATTTATTTTTGCATCACCGGGACCGAGACCTCCTGTCATCCAGCCGCCCTCCGGTCTTATAGTTCTTCTTATTGACCACTAGGCCCCTAGGGTCACTTGAGTTCGGAGCAATATTATAGATTTTTTTTTACACTTATCCAGTTTATCTTCTACTATATAACGAGGTTTCAAAACGGCTCAAAAGTGAGTCGTCTAAGCCGTAATTATCATGGTCTATTTTATTTAAAAAAATAAATTATGTAAAAAATTGTTAAAAAATTTAAATTGATTATATATATATATATTCAACATGGAAAATCAAACTCAACCAAACATGAAGAATATCTCTTACCTTAACCATTTGAGTTAGAAAAGATATTTGACTGTAATTGGATACTATTCTTAATATACGTTATTATACGTGCAAAGTACGTGCATTTACTAGTGGTATTTAATTACTTCTATTTATTTTCAAAATATTTTATTACAAAAACGTAAAAATTCAGAATATTTAGTTGCAAATGAAATGAGCCTTTAATCAGCATTCGGGTTCAATGAACCTAACTAAACCGGATGCAACTTGCGGTCAACGCCCAAGAGGAAATAACGGGTTTCACTCACAATTATGATACGGGTCAAGCTCACGGGTCAAGTTGAGTCGGATCCAAATCTGACCCTCTCTTTCTTCCCCAATCGATCGAATCTCGACATTACAAATCGCGCGCGCCTAGGGTTAGGGTTTCCTCGCTCGCTCAATCTCCGGCCACCGACCTCCGCCGATCCACCGCCGGCAGGTGAGTCCCGGTCCCTTTCTAGGGTCGCATCGTCCGCAGTCGCAGCAATTCCAGGAGAGGAATGCATGGGAGCAGCTCAGGAGTCGCGCTGTTGCCAGCGAACGCGGAGGTCGACTCCATGGGCGGCGTCGTCGGCTTACCCGCCGCCGACGCCAGGCCCTCGGCCTCCCCCCGCCTCGCCGAGATCGAGAAGGCCCAAGCGGAACTGCGGCGGAGTACGACGCCGCGAGCGGCGGAAGCGGGAGCTCGAGTTCCTCGAGCAGGGGGCAACCCCCTGGACTTTAAGCTCGGCCGCGCCGCGTCCGCCAGCCTGCAATCCACTTCTGTAAGCGAAGCAAAAGGGAGCTTCGCCCTGGCCAATTCTCCTCGCGGAGACTCCGTCGAGAGCAGAGGGAGGCCGCCGGCGGG